>APFE030246029.1:292200-337089 GCA_000404065.3 Pinus taeda
TGGAATTAGGACTTCCTTTAGAAGCTTGTGAGGAGAGATTACCATCCTTTCTTGTTTCATTTGGAAGTGGGTGAGCTTGTCAAAGTAGAGGAAAAACTCTTGCTGGACCCTGGGAGGAACTTGCACAACACCAAGGCTCAGGTTGTAATGGTTTCTTTTTTGTTTCCTTAATACAAATAAGTCCATTCTTCTCAATGATTTGTTGTTAATGAATTGTTTCATATACTCTTTGGTCTATATGTTGAATATGCTTTGTTTTATGGAATATTCAGGTGTTATGTAATCGTTTGATTGTTAGTGTATGCAGGTTTCAAAGTGAAGGAGGAACTCATCCGGATCAGCGAGGCTGGACTGCTACAACGAGCGTTGGACTTGAGGTAGGATCGAAAAACACTTGGTTTCTCATAGAATGATGTATGTTTAGAGAAGGATTGCTCTTAATTGTCTTGTTTGTCACTAGAGAGTCTTAGACTCCTAGGGAGGTTAGTTTTGTCCGCAAAAATAACTCTTTCTGCATGACACAACTCCCTCACTTTTATGATCTTAATCGACCTAGATTTACTTGGATTAGTTCCTTTGAGCCCCACATGATGATACTCCATGTTGCCTCTGTGTGAAGTCCTTATCCTCCCATCAAGAATAGTATCTTGCTAAAATTCTTCTAAGTATTCAGGAGGAAAATATTCTATGGATGGAATCTAAACATTCTCTCCTTGATCTTAAATCATAGGAGTCTCATATAATCTCAAGTTTTCCACATTCACAACAACATAAATTTGCATGTATGGTGGCAAATCTAATCGGAAAATATTATTACCAATCTTCCCCAAGATTTTGAAAGGACCATATATGATTGGCCTGAGCTTTTTACCTTCACCTTGAAGTCTTTCCTTGCTGATATATATCTAAACTTGATCTCCCACCTAGAATTTATGGTCAACACGTTGCTTGTCATGTATCACCTTGTACTTGGCTTGACTCTTCTCCAATTGTTTTTGTACCATATGAAGCACCAACTGAATCTGTTTAATTAAGTGCTTACTTTGTCTATATCATTGTGTCCATCCACCACAATATCTTTACCAAAGATAAAATCTAAGGGAGATTTTGGTAAATATCCCAAGCATGTTTTGAATGGAGATTTTTGAGTCGAAGAATGCTTGGCTCTATTGTAGGCATGTTGGATGTAATGTAAGTGTTCATTCCAAATATGAGGATGCTTGCTGCAGTATCCATGAAGGAGATGTACTATTGTTCTGTTCACTACTATTGTTTGGTCATTAGTTTGTGGATGAAATGTTGTGCTCTTCTTCAACTTGGTGTCCATGAGTTCTTGTAAACTTGAACAAAATTTCCCAAAAATCAAGAATTTCGATAAAAAATAATAAAAGTGGGAAACCCAAAGTGTACCCATACATTTTGGAAGAACATCTTTGCAGTTTGTTTAGTTGTAACTTTTTTCTTACATGGCATCAACACACAAATTTTACTGAAATGATCCACAACAACATAAACATAATCATGACATTTCGTTGACATTGCTAGTCCTCCTACAAAATCCATTGAAATACTTTCCCAAGGACGAGAAGGAATAGGAAGTGGAATGTACAAACCCAATTTCCTATTACTAGGCTTGCTAGAAACACACATGGAACATCCTCTTACATATCTTGAAACACTTCCATTCATGTGAGGCCAATAATAATACCTCTGAATTTGTGCAAATGTTTTGCCTACATCGAAGTGACCGACAATAAGAGAATTGTGGGCTTCCCTTATGAAATTGACTCTTTCACCCTGTGGAACACATAACTTGCCAAGATGATACAACAACTTGTTATGAACATAATAATTTAATTCTTCAACATGATTGACTTGAATCAAAGTTGCATTAACATCTTTAAAATTGTCATCTTGAGCATACCATTCAATATAACTTCCATGCATGATTGAGTTATGCTTAAGAATGACAAATGCATTAACAATAGGCCTTGACAACATATCAACAACTTTGTTGTATATACCTTTCTTGTACCTGATTACCAAATGGAATTGTTGTAGAATCCCATCCACCTGAAATTTCTAGCTTGTTGTATCTGGGTTTGTGATTGTAAATATTGCAAAGGTTTATGGTCAATATGAATAATTGTTTCTTTACCCATCAAATAATGCTCCATTTCTTCATGCTTTTTACCAAAGCATATAGTTCTTTATCATAAGTTGGATAGTTAATTATTGCATTGGTAAAGGTTTCAAAATGATAACAAATAGGCTTACCATGTTGCATCAAAACTGCTCCCATGGAATAATCACTTGCATAAGTTTGAATCTCAAATGGTTACTTAAGATCTAGAAGTGCAAGAATTGGTGTTGTGTTGATTTTCTCTTTCAATGTATTGAAGGCTTTTTGTTGCTTGCCTCCCCACTAAAAAATGTTATGAACTTAAAATGATAACAGTTAAATAAAATATTAAAATATTATTTAAATAAATAAATTATTAATATAATCAATTAATTATCAAATAATTAGTTAAATGAAGAGACATCAGTCCCCAAGGGACATGTCTCTTTGATTAGGCATGGCCAGTCAATTCCTATTTAAGAAGCACCACCTCAGCCTTGTAAGCATCATTCAAACTTTTATCAATTAATAAATATATTACATTTAGCAATCTGGTGTATTATTACATTCTACAACAATTTAGTAATTTATTGCTAACAGTGGTATCAGAGCTTTGTTTGACTGGTAGGACCACACCCTCAGTGGGCCATTGGCCATGTGGGCCTTCCACACCAATTCGACTTTTCCTTGCCGCTGTGTTGACCCTCGTTGACCAACTGTTGTGTTTTGTTGCGTTCTTGCACCTCCGCCTATGCATCACGTCCCCTTCCACCCGTCTTCCCACTTGCTGCCACACAACCACACATCACGCGTCCTCCTTTGCCATCACCCAGCTTATTCCCCTACGTCTACAGCAGTAGCAGGTTCACCATCTCAGCACACAGACAAATCGAAAGCATGGGCTGGTGCGTGGCCATGCTACGCTGTGGAATAAAGGTTACAGAAACCATTAGCATATGACAGTGTGGCCATTGGCTGTCTCTGTACCACCACATAAGAAGACGAATACATCACCGGACGTGACCTCAATCAACCATCGTGCGTACAGGCAACCGCTGCTACCAATCCATTGGTAGAAAATAATTAAAATTTTCATGAAGTTTTTATTATAAACTTTATAATTATAAATTTTAGTTATTATTTAATTTAATTTAAAATAATAATAATAATTATTATTATTATTTAAAAAAAATGGGTCTTCAAGAAACAAAAGGAATTAAAATGGTGGCCAACAACAATGATGATATGAAGAAGATTCAAGAGGACATCAACAAGCTGAATATACAACTGGATAATGTCGAGAAGTCAGTTCGTAAGCAGGACCAGACGGCCAATGATATCTCTTACTTAAAAAACTTGATGAGTCAGCGCTTCGAAGAGACTGATCCACCTCCAGCTACACAGAGTCCCAAATCTCTGGAAGGGGAGACTTCTCTAGAGCATGAATTCCTGAGGCATGAGAAGCAACAAATACCCCAAATTTACTTCGAAGGAAGCCAATATTATACTCAATCTTCCAAAAGAAACCATCTTAAAATAAAAAATGAATTGCCTAAGTATGATGGTAAGAAATTTAAAGGCATTGTCGTATGGGTAAATAAGGTGGATGCAATTTTTCTAGCAAACCCTCCACTACATGAACAAGAAAAACTCATGACTGCATCTAACTACTTAGAAGCAAAAGCGTACGATTAGTTTTTGTGGTGGTCGTCTAAATGCACAGGTTGCTCGTTCAATTGGAAAAACTTTAAAAACGCTTTGTTAAAAAGGTTTCATGATGAGGAGGAGGATGATGTCTACGAGAGATTTGTTCACCTAAAGCAAAAAGGATTAGTGAGTGAATACACTCACGAGGGGAAGTATTAGCAGTAAGTAGAGAGGGTTTTCAGATGAGGAGCTGCTAAAAATGTATCGTTGTGGCCTTAAAGATTACATTCGCAAAGAATTAAAATTGCATAAACCCAAAACCATTGAGGAGGTGAGACATGCAACCATAATTATCGAGCAGAAATATAAACTTCACAAAGCACCATATGCCAGTAACGACAAGACTAACAATTATTCCAAGGGGAAGGCAGGTAAACCCTCGTTAGAAAATACTAGTAAGTAAGTTCCACCACCATTGCGAAATGAAGGAAAACAACAATCTAATGTTGAAAGGAAAAAGTTTGGCAAATGATGGAAGTGTGGAGACAAGTATTACATAGGACATAAGTGTGAAACACAGAAATTGTACAATTTTGAAGTTGAACAAGAAGAGGAATCTTCAGAAGATAGTGCTGATGAAGAGGATAATGAAGAAAATGCAAACCCTAGTTTGGAATCAGTAGAAAATATGCCACGAATTTCCATAGCAGCCATCGCAGGGATGGCTCAACCACAGACACTTAAGCTTAAAGGTCACATCAAGAAGCAAAGCATTATTGTTCTAGTGGACTTAGGAAGTACGCACAACTTTATAGATGTCAATGTTGCAAAAACACTGAACATCTTTGCTTACCTGGAAGCAGACTTAAAAGTTATTATAGGAGATGGAAAACGTATAGATGAAGTGGGCAAGTGCCATAAGGTTAAGTTGAAATTAAGCAACTATGAAATGGAGTCCATTTTTTATACGGTTCCCCTAGGAGGAGTAGATGTTGTTTTGGGGGTACAGTGGTTAAGAACATTAGGCACATATTCAACAAATCACATAAAACAGTTCATTAGTTTCAAATGGGATGGAAGGAAATATCAGTTGTTCGAGTTTCAGGCACCGTCAATGCAAGTCATCTCTGCTCAACAGATGAAGAAGCTTATTCGCAAGGGGGCACTAACATTTGCTGCACAATGTCAGCACTTGGAATTATTATTGACAAAAGGGACTCATCAACCATCAGAGATTTCATCCTTGATCTAGAAATACGAGAGGGTTTTCCAAGATCTACCAATGAAGTTACCCTCGAAAAGGAAAATTGAACACATTATTGAAGTCAAACCAAACTCAACACCGGTTAATGTTAAGCCATATCGTTATATCCATCACCACAAGACATAAATAGAATGCTTAATACAAGATGCGTTGAAGCACAGAATCATTACGAATAGTAGAAGTCCATACAGTGCGCCCGTAGTATTGGTCAGAAATAAGGATAGATCTTTCCGATTATGTATAGATTATAGAGGCTTAAACAAAGTCACTATTACACATAAGTTTCCAATTCCATTCATTGATGAAATGCTAGATGAATTACGTGGTGCATAATATTTTTCCAAGTTAGATCTAAGATTGGGCTACTACCAAATATGAGTAAGGTTAGAAGACGTTGAAAAGACAACATTCAGGACTCATGAAGGGCATTATGAGTTCAAGGTCACGCCATTTGGATTAACAAATGCACCAGCCACCTTCCAAGCAACCACGAATGAGCTCTTTCACCCTTATCTTTGGAAGTTTGTATTAGTTCTCTTCGATGATATTCTAGTCTACAGTAAGACATGGAAAGAACATCTCAAACATCTAGAAGAAGTGTTGTCTATTTTGGAAAAGAACCAGTTTTATGCCAAGCTATCAAAATGTACGTTT
Source organism: Pinus taeda (assembly GCA_000404065.3). Taxonomy (NCBI): domain Eukaryota; kingdom Viridiplantae; phylum Streptophyta; class Pinopsida; order Pinales; family Pinaceae; genus Pinus; species Pinus taeda. The sequence goes on from APFE030246029.1 coordinate 297,888, forward strand.
GGGCAGAAGGAAATTGAATACCTAGGACATATTATATCGAGGGAAGGAGTCCAAGTGGATCCCAACAAAATCAAGGCAATCAAAGAATGGCCCAAACCCAAGAACATATCTAAGTTGAGGGGATTTTTAGGTTTAACAGGGTATTACAGAAGTTTTACAAAAATCTATGCACATCTGACAACACCCCTGACCAATTTGTTAAAGAAAAATGCTTTTCAGTGGAATGATCAAGCAAATAGGTGTTTTGAGAAATTGAAGGAAGTAATGTCAACCAGACCAATACTAACAACTCTTGAATTTTCAAAACCATTCATAGTAGAATGTGATGCTTCCGGTTTCAGAATTAGAGCTGTATTAATGCAGGACAACCACCCTATAACATTTGAGAGCAGGAAGCTTTATAAACGAGAAGGCTTAAAATCAACTTACCAAAAGAAGATGCTCACCATCATACACGCTTTGACGAAGTGGCGTCAATATTTGCTTGGAAGTAAAATTTCAATCTGAACTGACCACAACAGTCTTCAATTCTTACTTCAACACAATACATTATTGACAGAACAACAGAAGTGGATGGACAAGTTGTCAGCTTTCGATTTAGAAATATTACATAAGAAGGGAAAGGAAAATGTCGTAGTTGATGCACTCTCACGTAAAGACGACAATCACACAACATGTGTCGCCATGATAGTTGTTCCAGAATGGTTGGATGAAATACAAGCCGAATATGCCGAGGATAAGGATTGTGACTCCATGATTAACAATATCAGTCAGTATACCAACTTTGAGTGGAAAAATGACATCTTATGGTACAAGGGTAGAATTTACCTAACACCCGCATCCAAGTTTAAAGTGAAAATACTAAAGGAGTATCACAATACGCCAGCAGCCGGACATGTCAGATTCTATAAGACTTACTACAACATCCAACAGTCATTCTATTGGAATTGTATGAGAAAGGAAATTCATAAATATGTTGCAGAATGTGATATTTGTCAAAGAAACAAGAGTGAAAATGTTCCAACTCTAGGATTGCTACATCCACTACATATTCCAAATTCGAAGTGGGAGTAGATTTCAATGGATTTTATTGAAGGATTACCTGCATCTAAAGGAAATGATAAAATATTTGTAGTAGTCGACAAGCTCACTAAATATGCCCACTTTATGGCTATTAAAAATACTGACACAACTAAACAAATCGCTAATGTATTTTGTAAAAATATTTACAGACTACACGGGTTTCCTAAGGTCATCGTCAGCGATAGAGATGTAAGGTTTAAAGGGAAATTTTGGAAGGAATTATGCCATCAAGCAGGAATATCCCTCAACATGAGTTCAACCTATCAACCCCAAACAGATGGGCAAGCTGAAATCGTTAATAAATGCTTGGAAACATATCTTCATTGTTTCGTTATAGACAAACAAAATAGATGGATGCAGTGGCTCCACTTGGCAGAATGGTGGTATAATACCGCATACCACATATCAGCCAAGATGACACCCTTCCAAGCCTTATATGGTTACGAGCCACCCAGGTGGAAGGACTTTGTACTCCTTGATTCTAGGGTACCAGCAGCTAAAGACCACTTAGGATAAAGTCAAAGGATCATCAACTTACTAGAAGAAAATCTAACCATGGCTCGTAATAGAATGAAATAACAAGTCGACCAACACAACTCTGAAAGAGAGTTCGAGGAGGGATATTGGGTCTTTGTTAGACTCCAACCTTATAAGAAACTGTCACTAAAACAACAAGAGAAGAATAAATTGTCACCTAAATATTATGGACCGTATCAGATAGTCAGGAAGATAAGTAGTGTAGCCTATGGGTTAAAGTTACAGGACAACTGCCAAATCCATAATACCTTTCACATATCAAGTCTCAAAAGAGTATTATGGCAAAACCAAATAGCACAAATAGAAATACTATAGACTGATGAAGAAGGAAGTATAGTCCTTGAACTTGAAGGTATACTCACTACCTGAGAAAAGGTTTTACGCTTTAAGAAAATAAAGCAATACCTCATCAAATGGAAGAGGTTGCCATAGGAAGATTCATCTTGGGAATCAGAACGTTTCGCGCATCAACGCCCAGGCCTACCTATGCTTTGAGGACAAAGCATCTTAAGGGGAAGGCAATGTTATGAACTTAAAATCATAACAATAAAATAAAATATTAAAATATTATTTAAATAAATAAATTATTAATATAATCAATTAAGTAGAAAATAATTAGTTAAATGAAGAGACATCAGTCCCCAAGGGACATGTCCCTTTGATTAGGCATGGCCAGTCAACTCCTATTTAAGGAGCATCACCTTAGCCTTGTAAGCATCATTCAAAATTTTATCAATTAATAAATATATTACATTCAACAATCTTGTGTATTATTATAGTCTATGACAATTTAGTAATTTATTGCTAACAAAAAACTTGTTTCACACTTGTATTGGAGCTGCAATAGATGAGAATTTAGCAATAAACTTTCTCCAATATTGCGTTGCTCCTAAAAATATGATAACCTATATTACATTGTTGGGTTTAGGGCAATTCAAAATGACTTCTACCTTTGAGGGATCAATCTTCAATTCACTCCCTCCTACAATATGACCCAAATAAACTAAAGAGGTTTTCCCAAATTCACACTTAGACATCTTCAAATACAACTTTTCTCTTTTCAGTGCATGTCGAACTTGCTTAACATGATTGAAATTCTCTTCACGAGGCTTACTGAAAATCATAATATTATCTAAGTAGACTATGACAAAACATCAAGGAATGGTCTTGACACATCATTAATGACTCTCATGAATGTTGCAGGTGCATTGCAAATCCCATATGGCATATGTAACACCCTCCTCCCACATCCACCCAAGTAACCATGGCAACCGGGGTAAACATGAGATGAGAGGTTACTATGATCAGATTCGACCTCTTATGTGACCTTAAGGAAGTGGAATCAACGGAACATTACACACAATCGTCCAACATCATCAACAGAACCCTTAGGAGACAAGTAAACCACTCAAACAGTCTGTCCCTAGGTCCCACTACTGTTATGGACCTCTTAGGCCATAGTTGTTCTCATGCTATGGTCAAGGGAGCGACCATAAACCCAAATTCGCTCTCATAAGCATGCCTGCCATCGACTGTGGACCAAAATTGCCAGTTTTGTGCCAACGACCCCTAGATTTAAGCCAATTTTTCCAGCCTAGAGCCTAGGGCACTGCCCATAATGGAATGATAACTTAGGATCGGTAAAAGTAGAAGGAAAAAATGAAGGAAAAGCAATAAGCTCAACAAGACCTTAACTAGACCTCTACTAGCCATGACAAGCATTTCGTCAAACATATCATCGACATGTAACCTGCATGTGTAAGCAACAAAATTAAGTGTAGGGATCTCATACTTATTTGAGAAATGCTATGAACCATTATTTTCTCATGTCATTTGCTGCATATTCATTTATTAGAAGATAGACACATTATCCATTCACATACAAGTAAAAACATGTTGAGATCCATACATATTTGTTGTCATAAAATACACATATAACCAACATAATAGGAACAAAAATACAATAAACATATCAACCATCAAAATCCATATATACACTAGTACATTTACACATGAAAATCAAGGAAATGAAATTCTTATTAATGAATACAATGAACCAACCAGAGATGGGACTACCGTGTTCCACCCGACCATAGATTGATTTAGCCAAGTCTCTCTTTAGCCAATCACCCCCGTGCCATATTCCGAACATGAATGTGGGACTCATAGAACACATCAAAACACCAATTAATGTGGATGCCACTAGAGTTCTCCACCTACACCATGAGGGATTTGAGTGCCTCCTAGTCTCTTAGGATTTACCATGCATCCATAGTCTGATCCAGGGACCACTATGCCCTACACCGAGACAGACCCTCCAGGCTTTACTGTGCATTCCATCCTCAAACCACTAGGCCCAACAAAGAGAAAATCCACCTCTTGGATTTACCGTATATCCCGCCATTTATTGGCAAGGATTCCTAGGCCCACCGAGGCACATAATCTGGCTTTATCGCAACCCACAATCTGGTTCAGGGGTTACTATGCTAGTGGCTTCGTGAATGCTTAGTTCGGTTCAGGGACCACTACACCATGTGTTTGTCAATTTAGAGATCCACCTCGCTCAACTTCAAATCCAGTCCGACCATCCCACATAAACCGAAAGGCTAGGCTGGAAATATTGTCACACTGGAAAAACCCACGCCATGGTAGAGAAGAAACACATGCAATTCCCATGCATGCTAAATCTAGCAATGAAAATACACATGCAAGTCGATACCTGCAATGAAGCCTGTTGTAGCTGCTTGATCCTACCTTTCCCTCTTTGATCTTTGCTTCCTCTTGCCTTATTTGCCTTCCTTGATCCAATGCCAAAGTGCTCCAAGAAAACTCTAAGTGTCCAAGAGTAAGAGAGAGAGAGAGAGAATAATGAAAGTGCTCCAAAGCTAAAATGACCAAGTCTTACACACTTATCCTTAGAATCCTTTTTATCAATGAGGCCTCTATTTTCTTCATTTTCCATTATTTTCCTCCTCACATGCAACCTGTGACCTTTTACCTTCCTTTTCTCCCAATTTCCATTATTTTCATAAATAAAATGCCAATAAATGCCTCATGCCTTTCCAAAGCCTTCGCCATTGCCTTTGCCAATTCCCTTAGCCATAAACAACCTAATGAACACTCCCTAGGATGTCTTCCCCAACATTAAACTTGGAATATGCATCCCATCAACCGTGGTTATTATATATTTTTACATGGAAATTTTACCAGGGCTGTTACAGAACCCTCCCCCTTTTGGGAACACCGTCCTCGGTGTTCAATGGCGCCTGTAACCAACAAGAACGCTGAAAACAAAACACATTGCCCATGGATCTTTGTAACACAACTCATCGCAGTATTTACAATGAAAGACCTGCTCAGAATCAAAACATCATGACAACATGACAAGATAACAACCATACCACATACTAGAGCTTTATGACATAGTTCATTACGGTATTTACAATAACCACATATATGCATATGCACATTTTCTAACCTAGAAAATAAAAGATATGATGCCTCCATCCACAACAAGGGAATCCAGAGGCTCACACCTCCACCCTCAAAGTAATACCAGGATTCACCTCCTTCCTAGGAAGTCTAGAATCCACTATCATAGTCAAATCTGCATCCAATGTCGAGTGTTATAATTTTGTGCCACTTGTCCTCTCAGCGAAAAGTAACCAGCTCACTATTCTAGGGTGCACTTCCAATGTGCATATGATTCCATTTGGAAATGCTAATGACCAAAACCAATCCGTCCCCAACCTTCCCTTCTTTTCTACACAGTTCCTCAAGCAATCCTGTCAATCCCTTATGTGCAATCACTCACCTTCCAACTTCCATTGGCGCCCCCATCCTGGGAAGTCCATCCCTTGGCAAGGCTTCCTTGCATCAGAAGACACAAAAACCAAGGAATACCCTGCCTTAAAACCATCATACTAGTCATAACATGCTAATGAAAATCAATGGACACTATTGGGTATCAGTGCCTCACAATGACCCTGCTCTTGAAGTGCTTTACCAACATACTGCTGCATGTTCCAATTTATTTCATTGCTTCTCCTAATTCTTGTAGTCAATTTCAACCATCTAACTAGGCATTTCTGTGCTTCATGTACCAAACACATAACTTTAATTAGATTTAAAATAAATTGAAATAACTTTCAAATCATACCTCATTGGTAGCTTGTCAATAAGGTACACTTTCAATTCTTTTCGCTTCCTTCCACAACAAGTCAAAGTAACCGTTTGATCAAAAAATCATGTATAAACATATCACATTTGGTTAGCTCAAAACATAACCATCAAAATTATAAATCACATGTAACCTGATCCAGGTGGATATTGGTGGCCACCTGCCAAGTCCACCTGGACCCCCACCATTGTCTTTCTCAGCATTTTCAGTTTCCTTAATTGTAGCACAACTTACTATTTTTAGCAGTTTTTCGGGTCCTGAACTTCCGGAGCCGTTTTGAGGCCCTAAACGACGTTTTTTGGGGAATCCAGAGGCAACATGGGTCCATGGAATGGACCGATGTTGCCCATTCCAACAATGATAGTGCTCGAATAGATATTTCTAATTAGCTATTGTACGCGTCAAACGGAGATCATATGCTAAAGTTACGACCCCGGGAAGTTGATATACCAACTTACCCCCAAACGGGGCCCACAGTTTGGCGTTTCATCTCCTAGGGTTAGGTTTTCCATTGTTTCTCAACAATAAATAGGCCTTCGAGCCTCATTGTAACACAGTTTTCGGAACAGTTCAGAGGCATGTAGCCGCACATCTCTTCTCAGAGATAAGCTACCATCGCCCTAGCTGGTTTATTTCCAATTCTAGTTGTAAGCATATTTTGGTATTTTCCATTAATGAAATGAAGCATTATTTCCACTGCATCTTTATGTATATGGTTATCTCTGTATTTTATTGTGTTCCTGTTTAAATCCGGATCATACATAGGTGGCTGCGGAGGGGAATCCCGTGGCACCTGAGGTCGACGTTGTATCACTCTTGACAGTAATACTCGAGGGCACCCTTGCGAAGCTTGGGGGCTTGCACCAGCACAGGCTGTTGTTAGGAGGTCAGCGTAACTTCCTCTGTTACCTTCGCTGATAGGCCTAGGCCCTTATCATCCTAGACTATCTTCGGAATGCCCCTTATTTTTCACTTTCTCGTATTTTGGTGTCCGGTCCTAATCACCCGAAGCGGAAATACTTGGAAGTTTTTTGACTGGTTGTATCTTTAGGGACTTTATAGTGGGTGCTCTGTGCTCTTAGTCGGCCTAGCTTTCAATTTTTTGATATAGTTAGATCTTAAAGAAGGAATTCAAAGTGGCTGACCGATCTCCTAGACAGTCTCGAAGACTTCGTGGTCTTTCACCACCGAGTTTAGAGCCTTCTCCGAGAAGGCGCAGAGGTAATAATAACGGTGGGTTTCGTCCCACGACAATTGATGCATCGGGGATTGATCCTCCTCTCGGGGGCATTAGTATTCAAGCAAGGCCTGGTACTTCCGCGGAACAAGAGAGGAACACTCCAGTTCTTTCTCGAGTTCGCTTATAAGCGGAGGATAACATAGAGGTAGAAGAACTTTCAGAGTCATTAGCGGCTCCGAATTCTCCCCTACCATCTAGTCATCCACACGTATTACAATACGTTGGGACTCCGACGCATAGACCGTCAAGTCCAGGTTATGCTACGTGCTTACCTTCGATGACCACTACTGGAAGCATGGCTTCTACAAATGCTACGACTGTATAGACTCCCATATCTGTACAAGGGGGAGGAACTATTTCCATCCCCTCCGTCTCTTTATTCGGATCTTTTGCTAGCACGTCTTTTGTTGGTTCTACCTCCATTCTGTCCATGAGTGGAAATTCCCAAACCAATGCTTTTGGTTCTAGATTCTTCCCATTTGGCGCCCATTTACAGGGCATTCCTTCAGCTCCGTTCGGGGCCACCACATCCATGATGCGTGGATCGGCTTCATTCCAAGGTTTTCCATTCGGAAGTGGTCATATACCACATTCCAACCCAACGATAGGATCCATGCCTTTTTCTTCTGTAGGACAAATCATCAATCCTTTCCAAGGTTGGAATAACCCTGGGCTTAGTAGTGTCAGAACTGGGAATCCATTTTTCGGCCAATATGGGAATAGGCCGTATACCACAGTTAGTTCATTCCAAAGTATTCCTCCCCTAGCTTTGGCTTGAACCATATCAGGGGTTATCAAATCCTTATAATCGTTTAGGAGGAAACTTTGCTGGGTATGGTGGATATATGGCCGGAGTTGGTCAAACTCCAAGTTTTGCTGGGTCACAAGGCTTTCCTTTTGGTTCAGCAGGTTCTATTGGTTCCTTTAGGCAGCCTGGTGCCTTCCAAAATCCAGGCCAATCTTTTCAAAGCTTTGGGACTGCCGCCCAGTCAGGGTGGAATCCCCAAGCCCCTCTTAGACTTCTATTTATGGCAACGTTGAACTTGCCAGATCTCACTAAGTTAAATAACGACCCAATCAAGTACAATCGGCCTGGCCTTCGGTCCCAACTAAACTCCCTTTGGACATTCCAAAATTTGAAGGGAAGAGTGGTGAGGACCCAGGCGACCATGTAACCACGTTCCACTTGTGGTGCTCATCAAAATCCCTAATCGATGACTCGGTTAGGTTGAGATTATTTCAACGCACCTTGACTAGTAACGCGGCCAAATGGTATATAGAGTTGCCTAGGGGCAGCTTTACATCATTCGCGACGTAGCAAATATTTTCTTAAACCATTTTCAGTTGCCTGTCCAGTATGATGCCGGAACCGAACTACTGGCCACTTTTCATCAGGATAGGGCAACTCACATTTCTGATCATATTCAGGAATGGAGATAGAGAAAGAGGCTTATTAAAGCCGAAATCCCTCTGGAGTACCGTCTCGAGTGGTTTTTGAAGTCTTTGATACCTGAGATCTCCAAGGATGTCTCCATGTCTGGGGTCTATTCCGAGGAGCAAACCATTTTTAGGGCCCATCAGTTAGAATTAATCTACTCTCAGTCTGGGATCCTACAAAAGTACTTGCCAGATGCTCCTGGGTCTAAGGTTGACATAGCTAAGCCGAAGCCAAGTCCCCACGCGGATGGTATTGTTGGGTCAGTAGACACAAATACGGTGAACTTGTTGAATCAACTGCAACAATTGTCTTTACAAACTGCTTCTAACAACCAAGTCACATCGTCTAACCCTTCCGCTTCCCAAACTTCTTCAATTAATGCCGTCCAATCTGATAACCCCAAAGGAAGTCAAAATTCCAGTGGGAAAAATAAAGGACGAGGTAAGAAAAAGAACCAGGATGGGAAGCCTGATGCAAACAAATCCGGCAATAATGTTGGTGGAGGTAGAAATGAGTCGAAAAAGAAAGTTAAGTTTCCATGCAAGTTGTGCAGTGGAGACCATTTAACTCATCTTTGCCCCAAGATTGAAGACGCTCAGCGCCTGTTAGGGCAGCAAGGGACTTCTAGTTCCCAAGCTGCGTTGACCAACCCTTTTCTCCAAGGGCAGCAACTTCTTGTTGGCGCGAGTTCAAACCCTGGAACCTCCGCAGGGGGCAACCAGGAAGGGGAAAAATAATCGAATGTTTTCATGATGGGTTATAACATCCATGTGGCTACTCGGTCATGTGATTATGGTGAAGCCGAAACTTCCAAGGACAAGGCTGTTCCCGGAAGTACTGACCTTCATATCGGGTGACCCCCTGTTGACACTATACCACGGATACTGAAAAGTTCCACTAAACGCACGATTATTAATCCTAATGCTAGGGCCGCCCATAATTACTCCATTGTGGAGGATCTGGCTCAGAGTCTGTGTGCCGTGCCCGCTTTAGAGGTTCTCCAGTCATGTCCGGCTCAGAGAAGTGCTTTACTTTCCACGATTGGAGCAGTTGATCCAACTAATTCTTTAGTGCTCACTTTCGACATGTTAAATGTCAAAAAGCGACTCCCTCATCATATGGCTTTTCAAATAAAGTCTACTTACCAGAAAATTAAAATTTTTTGAACCATTATTGATGAAGGGGCTTCCATGTGCGTCATGTCGATGTCATGTTGGAAGGCTATTGGATCGCCTTCGGCTGTTCCTTCACCTACCGTCTTAACTGCATTCGATGGCCATTCTCATAAGCTGCATGGGATTATCCCAGCCTTTCCTATATGTGTTGAGGGGAAGGTTGTTAATATTGAAGTAGAATTCGTAGATGCTAACCTGGACTATAATCTCCTCCTAGGAAGGAACTGGGTATACGAAATGGATGACGTTGTTTCGACTCTGTTTCGTGTCATTTGCTTTCCTCATGAGGGGAAAATTGTAAAGGTTGATCAATTGGATTATTGTCCAGTTGATCCTCAAGCAAGCTCTGACTCTACTATTACTTTAGTGGATAACCCTCATCCACCAACTGAGAATTTAGGAGTAGGGATGTATTCCTCATTGATGGGTACTTTTGAGTTTCCCTCTCCTATTGCTAAAATCAATGCCATTTCATCATCTAAGGAGTTTTCTCGAGATGGGTTCTTTCGAACTCGTTATTTTCAGACCCTTGGACCTTGCCTTCACCTACGACCACATTAGTTGAAGGACAAGAGAATGGAATGGCATTTCCTATATCTGCAACTGAGCTTAGATATCAGTCTATCGTCAACTCTGCATATGACCATTCTACTCCTTTTTCCGAAGAGGAGTTAGATGGCGATGTGGCCCCTGCTTGGAGCCTTGATTCTACCTCTGCTTTGGACTGCTTAGATTCAGTTTTACCTTCGGAAGAAGCAATTCTTGAAGCAATGATGGGCATAGATCGACCTTGGGAATATTTACACCATCGTTCATACTTTCTTCCTCCATTGCAGGAGGTATAATCTAGATTCTCCGAGCTCTGTTCTAGTGATGTTTGTACAGTGTCAAACCCTTTGGCTCCAGCACACGTTCGAGCCGAAGGTAATATGTTGGTGATTTCAAAAACAACACCTATAAACATCTCTAGGGACCCTCACACGATCGAGAATCTCTTCATTGGAATTGAGTGTTCCCTTGAAGAAATTCAAATTTACACCAACCTGTTCAAATAATTTCAGGATGTATTTGCTTGGTCTTATGAAGAAATGCATGGCATCGACCCATCTATAGTTCAACATGAGATCAAGACGTATGAAAACACCAAACCAGTTCGTCAGAGGCTTCGGCCGGTCAACCCTAGGAAAGCAGCAGCTATCAAAGCGGAAGTGGAGAAGCTACTAAAGGCGGGTTTTATATACCCTGTTCCTCTTACTAATTGGGTTTCTAATCCAGTCCCTGTGGATAAAAAGCAAGGAACAATTTGAGTATGCATCGATTTTAGGGACCTAAACAAGGCTTGTCCCAAAGATAATTACCCCACGCCATTCATTGATCAGATTATCGACAAGTGTGCGGGTAATGAGATTTTTTCCTTCATGGATGAGGTCTCTGGTTATAATCAAATTTCTATCCATCCTTAAGATCAACATAAGACAGCCTTTATATGTCCCTGGGGTACCTTTGCATATAGAAAGATGCCTTTTGGTCTTAAAAATTCTAGAGCCACCTTTCAGCGGGCCATGTCATATGCTTTCCATGACGTCAAGCACGTCATCGAAGCATACTTGGATGATCTCGCTGCTCATTCTCGAAAGAGAACTGATCACCCTAGTCACCTTCGAATGGTTTTCGAGCGGTGTCATTTTTATAAAATTCGGTTGAATCCCAACAAGTGCATTTTCGCGGTTACGTCCGGTCGGTTGTTAGGGTTGATTGTGTCAAATGAAGGGATTCAGGTTGATCCCTTCAAGGTTGAGGCAATAGTTCGGTTGCCTCCCCTGTCCTCAATTCGTCAACTTTAGAGTCTTCAAGGGAAGGCTAATTTCTTAAGGCGGTTTATAGCGAACTATGCCAAGATCACTAAAGGGTTCATGCAGTTGCTACGGAAAGGAGTTTCATTTGTATGGGACGACTTTGCGCAACGATATTTTGATGCTTTCAAAAAAGCATTAGTCTCTACCCCACTTTTGAGTCCACCAAATTATGGCAGAGACTTCCTTTTATATCTCGCTGCGGCAAAATCAACCATTGGTATGGTTCTAGTTCAGGAGGACGATGCTCTCACCGAGCACGTGATTTATTATTTGAGCCGAGGCTTAATAGGTCCTGAACTTTGCTATTCTTCGGTTGAGAAGTTGGCCTTGGCAGCCGTCCATGCTGTCCAGCGGCTCCGTCATTATATCTTGCTACGCAAAACTTTTGTCTTAGCGGTGGTCAATCCATTTCAATTTGTCCTCAGTAGGCGAGTGATTGGGGGAAAATATAATAGATGGATAGTCATCTTGCAAGAATTTGATCTCGATTTCTTGTCAGCCAAGTCTAAGAAATCCATGGTTTTCGCTGAGCTAATTTCTGAGCTACCTTGTAGAGAGGATACTGTTTATGAGGAAAGTTTTCCTGAAGAACATTTATTCCTCATCTCTTCACTCGACCCTTGGTATGGAGATACCATTGTCTATCTCCAGACTTCGAATTTTCCCTCTACTTTCTCCAAGCATGAATGTCGTAAATTACGTCACCTGGCTAAAAATTATGTTATAATTAGTGATACCTTATACCGTCGAGGGGTTAATTCAATCCTTCGGCGCTGTTTAACCTTGGAGGAAGCAGAGTCAGTGCTTAATGATTGCCACAGTGGAGCTTGTGGTGGTCATCTATCGGGGCTTGCTACAGCCCAGCGCATCTTATGTGCTGGCTATTTTTGGCCTTCACTTTTTAAAGACTGTGTGGAAGCGGTCAAATGTTGTCACCCTTGTCAAATCTTTACTCGAAAGATGCGTGCTCATCCAGTTCCTCTTTTTCCCGTTGTCACCGTCGGTCCTTTTACTAAGTGGGGTATTGATTTTACAACTTGTAATCCGCCTTCAACGGCAAATCACAAGTATATTATCGTGGCTGTAGACTACTTTATGAAGTGGGCCGAGGCCATGCCCACTTATAAAAACCATAGTGAAATGGCAGCTTTGTTTCTTTTCAATCAGGTTATCTCAAGATTCGGTGTCCCGAGAGAGATTGTCACTGATCATGGCAGTCACTTCCAGAATCAACTGATGTCTGAATTGGCTCTTAAATTAAGGTTTCCGGCAAGAGCATTCATCTCCTTATTATCCTCAGGCCAATGGACAGGTCGAGGTAGTCAATAAAACTCTTAAGACGATACTCCAACGGAAAATCGACAAAAATCGGTCCAATTGGCACGTTATGTTGTATTCGGCTCTTTGGGCATACCGGACCTCCGTAAAGACTGCTACTGGTTTTATGCCTTTTCAGTTGGTTTACGGGATGGAATCTATCTTTCCGATTGAATGTAAAATTCCATCTCTTAAGTTAGCTGTAGAGCTCCTTCCAGAGAATTCGAGTCTCGAAGAGCGCCTCCTTCACTTGGAACATCTCGATGAGCAGCGTCAAGATGCCACCATGATGAATGAGGCTCATAAGAAAAGGGTCAAAACGCAGTATGATAAATCTGTCCGTCCTCAAGTCTTTTCTGAAGGTGACCTTGTCTTGATCTATGACCAAGATAAAGACACCTTGGGGGTAGGCAAGTTTAAGCCTATGTGGTACGGTCCTTTCATTATTAAACGAGTTCTAGAAAAAGGGTCGTATGAGTTAATCGATTTTGAGGGAAACAAGCTGGCGGAGCCCCGAAACGGGCTCTACCTAAAGAAGTACTTTGCTTAAGTAGGAGTTAGGCAATGGCTTCTTTGTATATTATGTATATTTGTACATATATCATCAAGAGTTTTGTGATGTCAACACTTTTTGGTCTGCTGTTGAAGGTGTTGATGGATGACTTGGTCTATTTTGGGTTCGCTGATGGTGCTAGTCAGCACACTCGGAATCTCGCTTCCGCAGCTTGGGTACTCTATTATCCAACTGGTCCATTGATGGTATCAAGAGGCGTATGCATTGGTCCTGCTTCAAATAATATGGCTGAGTATACTGCCATTATTAATTTACTATCCGAGGCAATCTCTTATGAGATCAACTCGTTGGTAGTTTATCTCGATTCTCAATTGATAGTGTCTCAATTAAATAACATTTATCGGGTAAGGGATCCATGTTTATATCACCAATATTTAAGAGTGAGGTTGTTGCAAAGATCATTTGTCTATATTAATTATTTGCAACATTCCAAGATCTCATAATTTCGTTAGCTGATTCTATCGCTAATTCAAGCATTAGACTGCATATCAATCATTCATCATATAAATCAAGCACAAAAAGTCAAATTGATTATATATTATATACTATATATATATATATATATATAATAATATATATAATATAATATATATATATATTAATTATATAATATTATATATATCATCAATCATAAAAGGCATCTCGAGTGTACATGTGTTATCCAAAAATATACAAAATTGGGACTCAAATGCCCATAATCATGTCCGGCATATCTAATGCCCCGACTCAGGATGAGCGGCCAAGTAGGTAACTATCGCGTTAGCTACACGCTGAAAAGTGCGAACGCAGTCACGTGGCATGCCAACCACATGACACTGCATATCCTCAGGAAGGTCCTCTATAGCAGCCATCAGTACTCGACAGCTCAGTCTCGTCAAGTGTCGTTGGACGTTGTGTAGAGTCCATTCCCTATCAGCAGCCACCTCTTAGGCTCCTCGGCCGCGTCGTCTATGCCGCAGGAGTCCATCTGGTCATACTGGCCCAATATCTGGATCATGATCATTATATTAGTTATTTGAATCTCATCAAAAAATATTTTTCAAAATGCATCATTATATTTGAAAAATCCAAAAAAATCATAAAAATCAAAAAATCCTTACCAATCTCGCCCCATGCTGCGTTCGGCGATAATGCTAGGTCAGGATCTCCTCGGGAATCCAGTCCAGCATAGGGGTAGTCGTCTACGGCGATGCTCTGCTGATCCCACCAGGTGAAGAAGTCATTGTCGAAGGCAGTCCTAGGAACCTCCCCACCCCCCAGACGTTTCATCAGATCAGCCCACCGGCCCATGCGTGGATCGCATGGGGTATTGATGGAAACTGCTACCCTGGGGTGGAGTGCGAGAATCCTCTCGAAGAAGAAAGTGCACAAGATAGTCCCGTAGCCAAAGTTCTTGGTCTGTCCCCTCTTAATAGAAGTGAGCTGGCTCTTCATGCTGGCCAGAAGAGGAGTACACCAGTCAAACACAATAGTGAGACAATCCACTGCCACGCTCATGGTGATTCGTGATGCCTGATGCAGAGAGGATGATCCATTCACTCGAGCTATGGTGAACAGGATGATCCTCAACGATAAACTCGCCACATGTGCAATAGAGATCTGGCTCCCAACTTTCTTGGGATGTCCTGGGAAGTATATCTGTACATAGTCCTCTATGGTAAGACTGCTCCGTGTCCTGCCCCGGGACTGTACTACCTCTCCCCTTCGGGAAAGGCCCGTGATAAAATAAATATCCTCCACTTCTACTCTGAGTGGCATTTGATCAATCATGAAGGCTTCCTCCTCGACGTCCCAATAGTCAATGAGCATTTCAAGCAGTCGTACATTAGCTTTCATGTTCAGCAGTTTGAAGAATTTGAGCAAGCCGCATCCCCGCAAAGCATCCAAAGCTGGAGGATCATTCATAACTTCACTATCTACCGCTGCATGTTCTATTTTACGCCATGTGATCGGCATCCTTAGAAGAAATTGAGTTTCAACTGTTAGTTTTTGATTAAAACTAGTTCACGACGTATACGTGGGTTACTGTATACACAGTCGTGTATAGGGCCCGCGTGTACACGGGTTTCATATTACCAACCCGCGTATACACCGCGGTGAAATTTTGAACAATAGTTCAATGGTGAAACATCAATGAAAAATCCTAAAACTAGTCACAATGAATTGCAAGGTAAGTGTAAGAGTTACCTGGAAGATTTTGAAGAATTTGAACGGTCGAATTTGGCACACGAGAAGTTTGCTCCTTTTGCTCCAAATATTTGCTCTCCAACTCAATTGGTAAAAATGGTGAATCCAAAATCCCTTTTATAAATTTTGAAAATGCAAAATTTTTTCAAAATTTTATTTTGTTTGGTCTCATGTGACTTTTAACTTGCGAGCTTGGAATGTCGTGAATGGTTTGTTTTCCAGGACATTTTGGACATTTTTGACTTTTTCGAGACGGTTCCATGACTGCTGACCCATCATGGCAGGTATCGTTTTTTCACTGGCATATAGGTTAGGGACATCATTTTTCGTTGCATCACGCATACTAGCCTCCATTTGTCGATACATCTGCCATAGGGTTAATCCCATCGTGTTATGGTTCGTAAGCCATCTTCAGTCGCCGATTTTTAAAATCATGACACGATGGTAGAGCCATCCTTTACATGGGCATCGTAGTTAGCACCTCATTGACATTTGTTGCCCATGCTGCTCCAATTTGAGTAGGCTCGGGAGTCCGCTGTAGTCCCGCCATGACTTATGCGTTGAAGACTCATTCCTCTTAGCTTCTTTGCTTTGTTCTAGCTTTATACCCTAGAGGCTCCTTTGTGTTGAGTTGTACTACTACATTGCATGTTGACCATTTGCACCTTTTTGCCTAGAGCCGGCTTCACTTGGAGTCATGTTTAAGCCAAATTTTGACCATGACGACTACAAAATCAACCTTGCATACCTTTGACTTCTGCAACTTGACACACCTTGACCCGTGGAAGGAACATACCTTTGAGTGTCACTGACCAGTTTTCGCCTCCCTGCATTGAGCATAGGAATGTTCCATTCCCAGGAACTAGATCATCTGTTTCATCAACACTCATTCTTTCCACTATACCATAGCATTCTTTTTTTCTTTTTTGAGCTTAACAGAAAAAGACAAAAAAATTAAATATTCCAAAAAGAGCGGGAACGGGACAGTATTTCCATTTATTATTGGCAGCTAGAGTCAGTCATGTCGCCCTTGAACAAAGCACTCAAAACAAAGTCTCCTCCGTTTGGGTGGGATTTAGTTTGACTTAGGTACGTCGTAACCTTGTTATTGAGTCAGTTCTCCCCCGATTGGTTATCTCTTCCAATCATATGGAGGGTTCGTTCATGCCTCCTGCATGACGAACTTATACAGATCCATCATATGCTGCCATAGTCACATTGAGTCGTGCTTTTGTTCAAGGGAAGTTAGCCTGAGTCGGCCTCTCTGCGGTGTCTCTTGACTCATTTTTCAGTCGGCCATCCTGGTCGTCAGTGTCATGTCTATTATCACATCAGTGATATTGGTCCTTTACTCGTGCCGGTTTGAGAAGGTCTCCATTGACTTCTTGCTGGCAGGTCTTGTCCTTATCGACGACGACATCTTGCTCTGAGGATAGACCTAGAGTTTCAGCCTGGCCCTATTTTCATTATTGATAGGTCACCTTGTGCTCAGCATCGATCGGTATCATGGGTCTTTGACTATGTGGTTTCCCTTGAGTTCGACGTCAGCTTACATTATCACACATTGGGATTTGTGCAATACCTTGGTTTCCATTTGACCCTATTGGTGGATACCTCGCCTCTGTGTCGGCTTTCATTATTGGTTGGTTCAGAGGGTTTCTGTTGTGCGCTAGCCACATCTTGTGTACGCCAGAAACGTACTTCGGTTGGGTTACTATATCTCTTTCGTCTGATTCCTTCCACATTATTGGCCTACGGGTTACACTCGCGCTAGATTGATGAAGGATGCCTTAATGCCTTCCTTCTAGCGGATCTTTCCCTATCGACTCCGACTCATTGCTCTGGGGCAAAGATCTAGAGTCCATTTGGTAGTACCTTGGGGTTTGCAGTCATTAGTGGCATATCCTTTGCTATCGACAGTGGGAAACCATCATTGTCTCTTGATTGATAGATTCTTACAGGTGTTCGAATTTAGCTCATCTATTCGCACTTGTTGGTTTGTACTGGGTACCTTGATGTTCATTATCATTATCGGTGAGTAGTCTCGCGTTTGTTGACGGTATACATCAATGACCGGTAACCAAACGATTTCTCACATGGTCGACTTCAGATCATTTATTCCCATGGTGTAGAAATGTACCACGGCGGTCGGTGAAGACCTCAGGTTGTATCAGCATTCATTGGTTCACTTGACAGTTGCTCCTGTTGCTGCTAGTTGATACCACTCCACCTTATATGTTGCAGTCAGTCATGGCGACATTCTATATGCTGGCACCTGAGTTTGCAGTGTAGTACCATCCTTTTCCATCATGTTCAGTTGGTACCTTTTGGGATCAGTCTTTGATATCAGTGATCCGTTGTATTTCTTAGCATCATTGACAGTTTTATATGTGATATTCAGACATGTACTTGTTCGATCATGATCAGATGATCCATTATGTATTTTCCAGTCATTTATACTTGTATACTTAGTGGATCCGCTTGTACTTGATATGCAGACATGCTTTTCTTTCTCTGAGCATTGGTATGCCCACCTCAGATGGTGTTTGTTTCTGATCTTCTTTTGTGGCTTGGCAGGCTAAATTCCGGTGAAGTGCTCCTCGGCGTTTGGCAGATTTCCTTTCCATGTACTTGCTTAATATATTTTGGCCATCATGTTCCCCTTCTGACCTCATATATTAGGGGGCATCTGTTATAGCTCCAAATCTCACTATTATGGTTTGTGATGCTGCACTCATGGCCAAGGGCAACCCTTCCTTCCAGATCTCGTCCAAAATCTAAAAAACAGTGTTTTATTCCCTGTACGTGACATTGCCCTAAGTTAAACGCATGTATACGCGGGTTCATATATACCCAACCCCCGTATATGTATTAAAACATTTAAAAAAATATAAAACTCCTTATTTTCGGGCGGAGATCGCAGGTTTTACCTGCTGATCACCTGTTAGTGCCTGTGGCCTCAACTGTTCCCAACCAATTCCTAGCTAAAAAACTACTTTGGAATTGGTATAAAAAGACATTAAAGGGAAGGCCTAAGGGAGGAGAGAAGAGAGGGAGGAGAGAAGAGAGAGAAAGGTTATTATACTAAGATTTTCCCCCTGACCAGGTCTGAAGACCCTTGTGCCCTCTGCACTTCCCCCATTTGTACAGGAAAGCCTTATTTCCTTGTGATTTGATGTTCATCCCTTAGTTATGGCATCATGGAGTGAGTCTTGGAAGGATATATGCTAGAGGCTTGAGGCGAGACAGATCCAGAAGGAGGTTGTGCTTGGAGCCTACAAAGGTTGCTCAGGTGATATTACTCTTTTTGTACTTTCTATTTGTCTATAATAAAGAAACATGTCTTGATTCCCGATATGCTTCTTCTTTATGTTTATGATGTTCATGTTTGAATTTCATGTATGAATGGATGTCTAAAAGTTCATAACTAACTTCCTTCTTGTATAACATAAAGATGAATTTTATATAAATCTTTGTCCATATACTGCTACATTCTTTGGAATTGTTGGTTTTGCAGGGCAAAGGAGCGAAAGGGACGTGAAGAAGGGTTTGGACCCTTGAGGAACTACCTGAACGTAGGACCTGAGGTACGTCCTTCTTACTTTAGAATTAGCTTTTTCTAGCATAATGGCTGTGTGTGTGCATGTTTCTTTGTTTAGACAGCTTTCAGTCTGCTAGGGTTCCACCCAAAAGCCCTAGGGGATAAAATCCCTCAACATATAGGAACCATTAAGATATTCCATAAAATCAACATAATAACAAGTACATGTTCTAATTAATCACATTAGGAAAAATTTTGTCTTCATTACATATATAAAATCCAACCAAATTAGGGACTTATGTGTACAACACGACCATAGATTGGGTGGAACCATATGATTCTTTCAGTTAATCACCCCCGTGCCATATTCAAAGCATGAACATGGTATCTCATGAGCTAAAATAAGACATCATCAAATAGAGATTCTAGAGGTTAAACCATATCCACCCTTAAGGTAACGTGATCTCACCTAAATTGGCCCAAAGATGACGAAAACCAACTAAGAGTGGATGTGTCAAAACTCCTTCACCATAACCTCAATAAATTTTCTATCTCCACCCACATATTGAGTGTTCCTTCGATAAAACCATCTCCACCTCAAACCCTTAAGAAATTTCCTGAGATCACCTCACTTGATTCCAAAACCCTTCTTACAGTCCAAGGCTGAAGCAAGAATGAATCCCATCAGACCATGACTGTCCAAGAAATTGTAAGGAAAGGTTGAAACCACTCTCAAACCAGAAAAACCCCATTCTAATGGCAACAAATTAGTGAAAGGAATAAATTCATGTACCATATATTCACACCTTATGTATGGAATCACATATTCAACCTGTTACCTGCAAAATCATCCTGTCGAAGTTGTTGATCGAACCTGCTCCTTTCCTTCCCTTGTTTTCCTTTTCTTGTCCTTTTTTTTCATTTTCTTTCCTTTTCCTTCATTTTCTTACTTAGTATCTCCTCTTAGAGCTCTCTGTCTCTCTCTCTCTCAAACTGATTGAAAATCAAAATTGGCCAAGAATTGTGAACTATTTCTTTGATGCCTTTAAATCATTGATCCCTCTCTTTTCTTTAGTTTACCTCATTTGTCCTCGAATTTCCTTTGCATGCATATTTGTGTCTCTTCACCTTCCTTTTCTCTTATTTTCCTTTATTTCCATAATTAAATATGAATTATTGTCTCTTTTCATTTTCCAATGCCTTTGTGAATTTCCTTAGCCATAATAAACCACAATTGATTCCCACATCACTTTCCCAACATTGAGCTTGTAATATGTGTCCAATTACCTTGATCTTATTTTTTCCCTTTATTATCCATTATTACATGGAACTTTAACTTGCGGCTATTACAAACTCTTTCTATCTTATTCATACTGTAATTCGAATTTTGAGGTTTATTCGTGTTTGTTTCCCAATTTTTTTTGTGAAGCAAGCACATCATGCTTTCCCTTCTATAACAGTGTGCTGCAATAAAAATTTTCAGTTCAGTAAGTGTGACTCGTTGCAATGGTTCCTATAGAATACCTATGATGATTCTTGGAAAATGTAAAAATTAGTTCTTCACCATATTTCTTTGAAATTCATGTTGTCTGTTGTGGTTTTCCGAGCCGCTGGTCTATCTTATTCTTTATAAAACCAACAATTTGTGTAAAATTTAAGTTTGATTGCTCTTTGGCAGGATTTTTTTTTTGTTGTTAATTGATTTTTACAATATGGATTGATTACTCATTCATTAAAGAGCATTTCATGTTACATTATTTATCTACTTGAATTTCTTTTGATTCAAAAATCTAGTCATAGTTACAATTTATTTACACTGAAAATTAAAAAGAAAAAAATTTATTGTACATTAGGGCTTTCAAATTGTGAAACTCGAATAGTTTATTTGAAGGTCCTGTTTGGAAGAATTTTTTTCAATATTTTTAACTTGAAACCTCTTCCTTTCTCTAGTTATATCTTCATCGAATTGAAAAAAATTCTCTCATATTAGATGCATTTTAAGGATTCAAGTGACTGTTTTAGTTTTACGGTCAAGAAAAAAGCCTTAATGAAAGAGAAGTATTTAAAATTTACCAATGAATCTAAGGAGCATTTGAAATAGTAAAGACACATTTAGTTGGTCTAGGATAGAAGAGGTGTTGTGGCATATCTAAATGTAAGAGCTATCATAAACTGTTAATGTTACATTCTACAGAAGGTTAGTTTTCCACGTACTTTAAAGTATACAAGATAGTTCTTCTATGTACCTTTGGATATATAGGAAGGTGCTTCACATATGATGAGTATATGTGAATTCTCCCATTATATAGTTACCCATTAGACAACACCACCATGGACTACAATTCCACATACCCTCAGGTATATATCAAAAGTCCCCATTAGGTTGCAAACTTGTCATAGGTAACCTAGTTAGTCTCCTTGTTATTTTTGATACACCAAACAAAGAATTCGGGGAGATTTCCTACATGTACTTAATGGTATATTGCAGTTCTCAACAACCTAGTAATCCCTTCATACCTAGTACCCTTTTTCATTGTTATTGTTTCTTTATTGAATTCTCACTTTTTACACCCTAATAGACCTTAAGTTGAGTAATATGGAAATAGTTCCAGAGTCTTCCAGTCAAGGAAACCCCTTTGAAGAGAATCCTACTCCTTTTCCTTCTTTTGGAAATATTGGTGCTCCTTACATGGCTATGTTGTCTCTTTTCAGATTCATGATAGGTTGACAAGTATGGTTGGTTTCAACCTCCTTAGTTCTGAATGTCCCAACTTCTTCATAAGAAAGTTCTCCTCCTTAAAAACATCAACCTCAAGTTAACTCTTTTCCTTCTCTGCCCATCGTCTCCTCTTCCCTTTCTTTTACTTTTCTTGGTGAAAATACTAATGTTAGTAACCAAGAAGCTAAGAATAAGAAGAAGAAAAGAAAGAAGAAGAAGAAGTAGCAAAATAAGCAGGACAAAAACCAGTCGACCATTGCTATGAATATGGCTAATGTTGAAAATCCTTCTAACATGCCACGTAAAATGAAATTCCCTTACAAGCTTTGTAAGAGTGACTACCTTATTATGGATTTACCTCATATTCCCCAATATTAGAAGTGTGGTCAACATGCTCACATTAGCCATTATTGCCAGTCTTTGGAGATCATGGTAGTGACAAACCTTCAACTAGTGATAATAAGGTTCCCATAAAAAATTGTAATGTTTGGATTCCCTGTAGGCTATGTGGGAGTTTTTAACTTCACCTCACCCTCATATGGTTGAAGTCTCAAAATCATTGGAAAACCTTACTATTCTCAACAATGAATTCCAAATGGTTACCATATATTTTCCCCCAATCCTCCATTAGTTCATGAAGTGATTGATATCATTCCATCTTTAGGAAATCCCACTCTCCCTTGGCATGAATCCTATGAGTGTCTTCCAACCAACCATTGGTTGAGAAAGTGGTTGACTTGATTCCATCTTCAGTCGATTTTACTCTCCCCTTAGAGAGTGAATTCAATACTACTCATGTTCCTCTTGTTACTTTAGGTCCCATTGGACAAGGGGGCATTTGTCCCATTCTCACAGAATCCCTTCCAAGAAATGAAGTAATTTCCTTTGATTGGAATCAAATGATAGAGCCTCGTCTCCCTTGTTACATACCTTTCCAAATCATGGTGAAGGCTTGTGATAAGAACATATATAGCATTGTAATAGATGAAGTTGATTCTATTAGCAATATATGCTCAACTGTTTGGAAATATTTATTTTCCCCTCAGCTTCTATCCATTACTCGAAATTTGTTGGATTTAAAAAAAAGGACTAGTGAACCATTAGGGATCCTTCCTTAGCTTCCTATTACCTTAGAAGGAAAAAATTTCAGTATTAATATTATGGTAGTCCAAGCTGCCTTGGGTTTCAATTTTCCCCTTTGGTGAGACCATGTTTATACCAAGAACATTGTTGTGTCCACACTCTTTTGAGTGATTTATTTCCCACATGATGGAAAAATTGTGACTATTTACCAACTTCCATTCGTTAGTCATAATTTTACTGCCAACCATCCAACTTCTCTAAATGTTCATAATATGCAAGTGGTATTTCCCTCACAACAATTTAATTATGTCACAACCTATTCCATACCTGCACCTATAGATGAAGAATAGCCTCTCACTATTTGCTCTAGTTATTTTAACCTAGATCTAGTAGGTGACATCGTAAATTATTTACTAGGATCATTGGAGACTTATCTTCCTACCCTATTGAATCCCTTGACATACATTCCTTCCAAAGCATCATTCTTCCATCTGATGAAAACCTCTTGGAAGCTATGATCAAGACCTTGACATGTATTCCCTCATTCTTGGCCTATTAGGAACCATGATCAAGGTAAATAATGCCCTGAGCATACTTATTTTACTATGTCAAGCTCATTAAAAAATGCAATAGGTCAACATGAGCATAACTTCTTCTATGTTTCAAGCTTGCACAAAAATGAAACAAACTTATGAGCATAATTGTTTGTCTATATAACCTTCCTTCCATCTGCCCATTTCACACGATCCTCTTCCTTTCGTCCTGATGACATGAAAGGAGGTTATAGGTTATGAGAAGAGTTTGCATACAAAATGAAGCTAGAGGGCCATTCCTCTATTGTTATGCTGTGGCCAATGTACTTATATCAAGCAAATTTTCTCTCTATTTCAAGATTCTATAAAATGAAACCACTCTCAAGCATAGTTTTTCTTTGTTTCAAGCTTATGTAAAATAAAATGAAACCTATTACGAGCTTAGCCTTTGTTCTTTCTTGTGCTCATGAATACATGAGAATACATTATGAAGTGTAGTTGTTATTCCTTCTCGTGTTCATAGCTACATGAGAATATTTTATTGTGCTTAGTATTTGTTCCTTCTCATGGTCATAAATACATGAGAATAAGTTATCGAGCATAATTGTATCATTTTTTTGGGCTCGTTAAAAAATATGAAAAAGGAACCCCTGGAGTCCTCTTCAAGCTCTTTTCAGACACAAAAAATATGAAAATATTGTCGATCACTCATCTTTTTCAGATTTGTTTAAGTAAATGAAAGGATGTATACTGAGTAAACATTTACACCTTTTACAGACTATGTGGAATATTTATGAAAAAGGAATATTTTATTCAAACATGACTAAGAGGTTCTCATGGGTATTTCTTTACACCTTTTCAGGCCCAAGGGACAAAATTTACGAAAAGGAACCCCTTGGAGTCTTCTTTTTACCTATTTTTTAGACTCTCTAAATGTGAAAAGGAAGTCAAGTTACACCTTTTATAGAGTTGTAAAAACATAAATAGAATGCTACTCATCAAGCATGATGAGACCGAGCCACTCCTTCTTAGGGTTTGTTAAAAATACTCAAAAGGGAAAATCGCAGAAAGAGGACATAAAATGTAGCTTTCTGCAGTATGTCTCCCTTGACCATGACACTCTTTCACCACAATGATTATTTTGAGTTCGGAAATCTACTTGTGTCATTGTTGATTCCACCTTATTTAAACTCTTCATAATGGTTATTTAAGTCAATGCTTCCAATTCCATTTAAGTGTCATTGATATATTCAGGAAAATTTTGTCCTTATTTGACATCTACTGCAATACCTATAGCTTTCTTTCATGTCAGCCATCTCTAAAACAACTCTACATCATCATATTCTTTCTAAATTCTTCGTATATGTTTCATGTCATTGATGGGTGATACATCAAGGGCCTCCTACAATACGTTTTTTCCTATTGACTACATCACATTATCTAGAAATTTGATATAGAAACTCACCTCAATGCTTTGGAACTTCCATGCCTCAATCACAAGTTTATTAACTTTAGGCACTAGGTCCTCATTGTTTGCCCTCGACTAGAAGATTTTGTACGGTGTTTGACTTCAGCTAATTTACTCACACCTCATATATTGCACTTAGTACCTTTAAGGCAATCATTCTCATTATTGGCAGTTCATCTCACATTTATTAACAACTTTTATCACTGGCTAGTAATCAAATAGTGTCTACCATGTTCGATTTTAACACATATATTCAAATGGCCAGACTTGTACCATTGAGTGATGAGATAAAAGACTCTAGATCTAGTTTGATGCATCTGAGCTATGATTTCAAGATTAACACATAGGTCTACGAAGCTGGATGGCTATGGTTGTACAAAAATCCTCCATGCATCGGTCCATAATGCATAATAAATGGACATGATTTTATCATTATACATGTATAATGTATTATATGATGAGTACGGGTATGCCTACCTCAATGGTGATATCATGATTATAATGTATTGTAATAGTTAATTGATGATTGATGATTACTAGATCTTGACCCATTAACTCTCGATCCACACATTTCACATGGTTAAAAACTTCATTCCTCATCCAAAGCTTCTGATTTTGTACTTTAGAGGGAAATTTATTACATGACATTTTGTTGCACAGAAGAAAAATGTCGCAAGCCCATATCTCTTGCTGTCTATTATAGTTTGTGTCAATCTGTTGCAAGCCCAAAAGAAAAGCTATTCCCAAAAGTTATAAGAACCTTGGATTACATTGGTTCAAAACCCAAAATTGAGACGCCATCATACCTCTCTAACTTAGGACCTACTATGGCGCAATATGCATACATGTAACTTGCACTGGTCATGGAAAGATCCTTTTTCTAAAAGTGTGATGACACTGGAAATGAGGAAAAATAAAAAATATTTTTGAAGCTTCCACCTCTAGACACCTTGCTAACAAATTCATCCATTTTCTATTAAGTAGATCTCAAATTCATACTAATGAGGATTTATCCATCATGTCATGGAACTTACCACCTTTCAAAGTGGAGATAGCCCTAGTATGGTGTACCTAAAACTACCTCATTTTCCTTATAAAACAACTACCTACTATAGAACCTAGGTTGGGTTTTGCAAACCCCAATTCTTCCCTTATGTTGTTCATTTGACTTTAGAGGTCCATAATCCATACTTATGCATTGGTAATATTGAAGGCTTTATCATTGTGGCAAACAAAGGACGAGAATATTGGGAGAGATTCACAACATCAAGGCCTCAATATGGTTATACTATGCCTCTATTGTCATTAACACAAACTGCATTATTTTTACCATACATCATATCTTTAATTATACATGTGTATAATAAGATTTCTTGCTCTCTTATTTAGAGTTATTTGAGTATATCATGTTGTATATTTCGATCTCTTTGCTTGTCTTGGTTACTTTGTAGCTTCTTCTTTTGGGAGTTAAAGCTAGAGCTAGAATGAGGAGGTGAAGAGGAGAACAAACCTTGTACTAGGCACTAGGTATGTATTCTTCTTATTTTCAAATATCTCTAGGGAAAGATAGTTTAGCATGTTTATTTTTTTCTATGTTAAGCCATTTAACATAGGGAGATCACTTCTATCTGCAGAAGGGATTTCTCAAAAAACAATTATAGTGGAGCTAGACTAGTTTGTTGAAGTGTTTAAGGTAATATGAATGTTTGCATAGGTGATTTAGACGATGAGGAAGTTTATTGACATGTTTCTTTTGATATAGATAAAAGAATTTGTAGTTTGGAAAGTGATATGGAACTCTTGTGAGATTGCTAGGTATGTGTTGTATTGTTTCCATGACTAGCTCCCCTCATTCGTTGCGTCGGGCACAGTAAGGGGGCTGCTAGCTCTTCTTGTCAGGGGGTTTGACGGGGGTTGTAATCCCCCCCATATGGGGTCAAGGGAAGCACCATGGGGAAATTTTTTTTGGACACTATATTAGGTGGGCAGACCTACCTATGGTTTTGTGCATGGTTTTCACATAGGGTTTTGGGCATGATGGTTTTCTACCAATGGCTTTTTATAGATCTGTTCAAGAGAACTATGGTTATGTTCTAATCCAGGGTTAATAGATTGGGGTTTATGAATGCTTCAAAATGTGTATATATATATATATATATATTGTAACATTGAAAGGAATATAATGAAAAATCAATCTAGTACTCCTAGTTTTGGGATCTAGGGAAAATCTTTGTGTATATCTATTTTATATTTTGTGCTCTCACCGTTGTTTATATTTTGTTTTTAGCATTTTTATGGATGTAATTTGTATATGGGGTTAAAACCTATAGAGATAAATTCACTTATATATGTAGGTATCATTAAAAGGATTCGTGTGCATGACCCTACACATGGAATATAAAAAACCATGAGTATTTTCCATGGTATTCTCATAAGGTTTTGAGTCATCAATGTCTATTTTATCCCATCAACAAACTAAGGAATTTTCCTGTGGTATTTGCAGGGCACGAAAAATAAGTTATAAAAGAAGAAGGGGAATGAATAACAAGGTCTGCATTTTTTATGATCTATTCGATGTGATTTTTTTAGGAATGTGGGTGCATGTGGGTGAAAGGAGATTACACAGATCTAATTATTAAATGAGATATATGAAGGAGAATTAATGAGAATACTCCATTTCTTGGTTTTTTGTGTATCAAGTGTGATTACTTTTTTACAAGGGTTATACACAATGATGTAATGTAGAATCTATAGATATTCTACATTGATTGTTTGATGTTGCTTATAGTGACAGAGTTTTCTTTTGGATCTACTCTTGGTTGCTTGGTATGAATATATATATATTATATATATAATATATATATATATATATATATATTATATATATAGATATATATATATATAAGGTTTTATGCTTGTATTGATTGGTTTTGTAGATATCTTCCTTAACTTCTTTAATGCTTTTCTTATTTGACTGAATTCAAAGTATGAAAAAACCTACAACTACATATTAAAAGACAAGTATGTAGATATTTGAGTGTGTATGAATAGATCATTATTGACCAGGTGTATGCAGTGATCAAGGTGTGCTTAGGATGGCAAATATTGTATGATTATTGAGCAAGAGTAATCTAGTAATGTGACTGCAGACAAACTTGTGTTGTTACTACTATGTATGTTTTGATACGGTTTTTATATGCAGCTACATGTTCACTAATGTTGAATTTGTTGATAAATAATTCAATAACCTATATCAGAGATATATATGAAAATAATGCAATGCATCAATTAGATGCAATGTCAATGAGTCTTTCTTTTTATTGATGATAATGTTGTATTAAAATTGCTATTATTGCAAAGAAAATTTGATATAGAGTATTATTTGGTATGTTTTGAGATACGTATGGAATTCCTAAAAGTCTAATAAGTGTCTATATACACAGTTTTCCTTTATGACAATTGTGTATATATTCTGACGAACATAGTTTTATATGAAAACAATTGTTCAGAGATTTTGTGCAAGGCCAACCATACATGCTTACAAATATAATGTGAATAATGTTATTGTTTTCCATTTATTGAGCTAACACTATTGTCCTCATGGTTTCCTATTGATGATGATACTTTGATTTTTTAGCCAACTGAGATATTACATAGTATGTTAGTGGTTTTCATTTGGGAGTTTGGCTTGTAATTGATTGAGTAAGATCATTCCTTGTGGCTACTTTTTCATGAGCATTGTATGAAAAATTTTCATGTGGTTACTAATGTTATGGATATTTGATTATAAGTTCTTGTTGTTGTTTGTACTATGGAAAGAAAGGCTTGACAATGATCGAGAATAGTATTAATGAGTTAATTGGAGGGATATTGAAAGTTGAAAAGATTGACAATGATAGATTGATTTGGTGAAAAGTTTGACTTGATATTGGATTGTGGTGGATTGGTTCATGAGGAAAGAGTTTATCTTGTTTAGTGTTGTTTATATCTGGATTGGTATATCAAGTATTTGGTTGTAAAGGGGTGATTGGTATCATCATAATAGTTGTAGTAGATTTGTTTGATCAATGTTTAGCTTTAGAGAGGTTTATTGATATTTAGTTATTGGACATAATGGTTGGTTGTGTCTCGAGTTTAAAAAGTGGATGAAACATGGCCTACAGGTTTTTCTATTTGTTTGAGTTAGGTGGATCAAGTGTGAAATATTTTCAAATTTCTTCCACAAAGAGACCGAGGGTTGGAGCCTTCAGTGAGGGAATAGATGTTTCCTTCCAATCAAACCTAGTAAACTTGAGCATGAAGTAGTAGCTTCCTTCCAATTAGAGCTAAAGAAAAAAAGAGGTGGTAGCCTCCAGCAGGTAGGATCCTACATGTTGGTAAGATTTTTTTCCAACACAAGTTGTAAAATATTTTTTTCATAATAAGAAAGAAGGTAGATGTGATAACAACAAGAGTTTTTCTCAATCTGTTTTCTACCTAAAATCCCTATGCTCCTACATGTTGATCATGTGTTATGGTTTTTTTACTCTGATGTTGAATATTTATCATGATTGCTACATAATGTATGTATGTTGATATAATGATTTAGATAACTATGTAAAATGATGAAAAAGCAAGTATCCTACATATATGTTGTTTGTGTTCATTTGAAGTCTTTACACACTCAAGTCGCTTCAAGGGAAGTTGTGTATAAATTTTTGAACGTGCAATTGAAGAGAATTAAAATTAAATATTGATTTAGCCCCTCCCCCAAGTATTTCTAACATCATGATAGTAAACATCCCATCACTATAAAATGATCAAAATTTTCCAAGAGATCAATTAATTGTGTTCGCCTAAATGTCATTGTTGGAAGTGCACTACACATTCTAGTGGTTGGTGTGATCGTCATATAATTGTTCATAATTACATTTCATCAAAGAAGTATATTGACCAAAAGTATTATCAGATGGATTTAATATTTCCCTCTATATACCTAACATCATGTAATTTTTTCACTTCAACGAACTTATCATTTGTTGATGGAACATTTGTTGGAGGTTGAGATGATGTTGGAATTAAATTGTCATCTATTGGATGAATATGCTTCAATTTTCATGAGGAAGTAGAGATATCCAAAATATTTATTGTGCAAGGAATTGATATTCCCACTAATGGATGCCTATATTTTTTTCCATACCCAAATTTATCTTTTCTATTAATTCATAAAATTTTCTGAGTCATTATTTCCTATCAATCATTGTTACCAAATTATATATTTTTCCCATACTCACAAGTATATAATAGATTAATATCTTCAAAAAAATTTACTTCCCAATCAAAGGGAAAAAAAGTAAAATCTAAGAAAAACATTTCAATAGTAGTATTTTTCAAGGAACATCTATGTTTTTACCAATGCTATGATATTTTAAAGGAAAATGGTGGTGAGCCTTGTGTTATTCTTATTTTATATATGAAGGAACACAAAAATATTATTAGCATCCATGTAATAATAATAAATGACTTCTAGTAACACAAAAACATTCCTATTACAATAATTTATAAATTGCCTTTTCTAATATTAGATAGGACTAGGTGCCAGTTGGGAAAATTCCAAATTAAAGCTAAACATAGTCAAAGGGATATAAAAGGGCCTTGAAATTAAACATGTTTAATGGTGTATATAAGATCTTACATTGGAAATGGGTTTGTATTTTTGAACATGTTCAAGGTAACAAACCCTCAACCCTAATTACTATGAGTGGATGCTTAAACCTCCACAATCGACCTTTATTGTTTAACATTTGGCTCCAATTGTGGTATGGATGCCAACACTAGATTATTTTATATTCAATATTGTTCATATAGGTCTATCCAAAGTAAAAAGTGGATAATAGTGTGTTTTTTCACTAAAGGATGCTTGTCGAGATCGATTTCAAGAAAACTGCCTACTAGTCATAAAGCTTCTATAACTATAATGTTGAGCACATCCTCAAATGAGACTGTGTATAATATCTCTATCCTACCTCGTGGATGTAGGTATCATAATTGAAACACACCTCATCAATTGAGTGAAAACCTATCTTAGGCCAACCCCATGAATAATTCTCAAAACATGGTTAGGGTTCATTTGCATATAGTTGGGATATAAAAGCCATGACTATCTTTTTTCTAGTTAAAATAATGTTTGATATCCAATAATTGTTAAGGATGAAAACAAGGGAATCAATCCATATATTAGCATCTTCTATATATCTAGGGATATTACTATCAAAGGAAAACACTTAGGAATTATGTTATGGACATCACTTCTTGATCTTAGTCAAAATGAACAACACCTACAAAATTATAATAAAAACACTCTCTACCATGTGTTTGGCATCAAGGATGGATATGGATACCACCATGGTATTTTAACACCATGGAAAGCTCATAGGGATTAAATGTGGTAGGTGAAGGAAAAAATTTCCTTCAGATAGCATTGAATCTTTTGGGTCTCAAGAATCATGAATGTTCCCTCACATCAATGCATGAGCACTTCATGGGGATTCCTTATAGGCTTTCAAGGGATATGAATGTCATGGGTAGGATTTGTGTTGATGTAAATTTATGAAGGGAAAAAAATAATATACATATTTATAGCTAAAACATAGAGACATGATGAAAATTAATATGTATTAATAACTGGAAAATGTTGAAACTGTACAAACAGAGAATGAAAATAACTACTTTGAATGATGGTAACTTATCTCTGAGAAGAGATGTGATTCCTACATGAATTTTATAAATTGTATTACAATGGGATTAAGAGGAATTTTTATCATGAATAAACCATTAGAAACCATAGTCATCTAAAATTATAACCCTAGGAGATGAAGTGCCAAAGTCTTATTGTCCCTGATGGGGTAACTTACAGGAACATCAACATCCGAAGGTTGTAACTTTGGCATATGATCATCATTTGGCATGCACAATATCTTCTTGGAAATGTATATCTAAGAATTACCTTCTATA
Organism: Pinus taeda; assembly: GCA_000404065.3. Taxonomy (NCBI): domain Eukaryota; kingdom Viridiplantae; phylum Streptophyta; class Pinopsida; order Pinales; family Pinaceae; genus Pinus; species Pinus taeda. Next base: position 329,812 of record APFE030246029.1, read on the forward strand.
ACTAAACTTAGTTAACTTATGATTTCCTATGTTTCCAAAAAACACCATTTAGGGCGTCAAAACAACTCTAGAAAAGAAAGACCTAAAAGGTATAGAAAAAATATCAAAATAAAAAATTGTGACATGAACCATTAGAAGAGGTTGTGGAGACCCACCTACTTCAACCATCCCCACTTAGGAAGTAATGGTTTCAATTTCATTAATTTCCTCCATTATAAGGGGAAGCTTCTATTAAGCTTGGCCGCTAGTGAGTGAATTGCCTTAGTAAAGGAGTTAATCTGCGTCGATAACCGGATATAGTTAGATCTGTTCTTGGTGATTTTTCATAATCTATGTTTCAATGATTTGATAAATTGTGACATTTTTAAGGAAATATGGGTTAATATATGTCAATGTCAGCTACTCTATGATTTATTATGTGTCCAAAAATGGTGGAAAGTATGGCCAAAGGTGGTCCAAATTAAACACTAGATGTAGACCAAGAAAGGGATGATACTTAGCTCAAAATAATTATCACCCACAACCTTGGTGATGGTGCAAGGTTCATAAAGGAGTGGTTGAATATTTTTATGGGCCCCTGTAAGGTGTTCCTTAAGCAATTACAACTAAATATTGTCTCCCACTTGAAACTTGCGTGGAACCTCGTATTGATCATAACATTTTTTGTACTTTGTTTTGGCTTCTTGTGAAATACCATGGACCTACTAGCAAAAGTATTAAATTGATTTAATAAAATTGGTATCCATTTTGGTTTCATATTAGACATGTGCATATTATTCTTGTGTAGTTGCAAAGGGTTATGTGACATCAATGGGACCCAATGGTTGAAATCCCTGGTGCACCTGTACAAGGTTCTAGCTAGTTGTACTATGGAGAGATCCATTGTAGTTGTGTTGAGCATAGGGGATAATCTCATTCCATTTTTTTGTATTTTTCTTTTTGTACATGTCAAAAAATTCATGATCATTCTATTAATAGGCTAAATGTATTCATCAATATGAGTCTGGATTGTAGTTGATTTAGTGAGCATTGTCTCCAATAATGACTATAGTCTTGATTAGAATGTACTTAGGAGGATACTATCCCTATATGGTATGATTATTTTCATGATCTAAAAATCTACCCACACTTATTGAAAGAAGACCTTGACAGTAGCTTTTTCTCTGATATTATTCTTCTAGATAGCTAGAATGGCCATCTTAGAAAATCTATCAACTACCACAAACAGACAATCATTACCATACTTTGTAGAAGGAAGGATAGACATATAGTCCACAGAGATGGATTCTCATGCCCAATAATGAGTAGGAAAATGTTTGTACATATATTTCTTCTTAATGGTTGGTTTGGAAATGTAATAGGAGGTGTAGGACCTAATAAAATTTTGAACAACCTAATAAATTTTTAACAAATAAAATTACTTCTATAATAATGAAATTTCCTTCTCCACAGCTTGGTACCCTTCTACTTGACTATAATGTGCATCCCCAATCACCATGGCATGCTCACTTCAAGGAACACAAAGGTGTCATAAGTAGAAAAATGGTAGATCCTCAAGGTGGAAGTCTAGAGCTTGCTTGTCTACCATCAACTTCTGGTATATGTAGCAAATTCTAAGTTAACGTTGTATAGATGTTGCCATCCATAGGTCTCATTCCCACAAGAGTTGAGAAGTGTGGTTAGAACAACAATCGGGAGCTAACTAATGTAATTTGTTACATGAATGTTGCTACATTTCTTATATTTTAGGTTCAAATAGAATTTTTGTAGGTATGTAAACCAATTCTAATGGTGTTAGTTATGGATTTTCCCTTCTGTCTACATAAATTGAAAATCAATATGATCCATGTGGATGATTGTAGATATCCCTAGAATATAATAATTCAATTGTTGTCAAGCTTACCCAATCCAATACATATCCTTATCATAAGAGGTGTATCTCTAGACAATATCAGAAAGTGTTTGACTGTGATAGTCCATTGAATGTCCTTTCTGAATGAGTTGTACAACAATAGCATAGTTAGAGGAATTCATAATCTCAAATTTTTATTGTAGGTCTTGCAAGATGAGCACTAGTGTAGAGAAATGTCATTGTCTTATTTAAGTGAAATCATTTTATTGTGACTCAAACCAAACAATATTTTGTTTTGCTCCAACAAGGGTTGCTTGACATAAGGGCCAAGTGATGAAAGAGAACCCAACAAGAATTTTTGGTAGAAGTTACAAAATACCAAGAATTTACAAAGATCTATTAGATTCACTAGGTACTACCAACACTGAATGGCGTAGACCTTAGATGGATCCACATGCACACTTTTATTATCAGTAATGTAACCTATGTATTGGACTTTTTCCATCCTAGAGGATCATTTTTCTAGGTTAGCACATGGCTCGTAATACCATAGAGTGTGAAGGACAAACTAAATATGATCCAACTATTCTCCCCAACTCTTATTGAAGATGAAGATATAATCAGGATATACAACCATGGAATATTTAGCGAATGGCTGAAGAATATCATCCATCAATATCATGAAATTAACAAGCAAAATCGTCAAACCAGAGAGCATGACAAGCCATTCAAAAAGTAACTCAAACTATGGAAAGAAGTATTCCACACATTAGTTGGTTACATTGGGACTTGATGGTATCCAAACTAAAAAAAAATCTTAGCAAAGTGCTTTTCCACTTCAAGCTAGTCAAGAAGGTCGTTAATTCAGGAAATCATGTATTAGTTCCAGCCTGTGATTTTGTTCAGGGGCCAATAATAAATGTAGAGATGATAGGTCCTATAATTTTTCTACACAAGCACAATTAGGCTAGCACAATGAGAGGAATTTGGTCGGATGTGCCCTTTTTAGTGAAAATATTTGATTTTTTGCTTGATTTCATTATTTCCAAAAATAGAGTGGTGACAGATTTACCCATTAGGTAGAGTTGCACCAGCATGCAAGATGATTGAATAAATGATTGATAATGTAAAGTTAATGCAGTGGATGAGGAGAAAAGAGTCTTTGTATTCCTCTATGACCTTATCCACTTTCCTCTACTGCATGGAGTATCGCTATGCGGAGGCCATGTATGTGTCCACAATCTTATCCTTACTTTGAGAGAGAATCATGAAGAATTTTTCTTTTTTTTTCACTTATTGAGGTGACCTTACTACATTTATTAGCAGAGATGAAGGAAATGGAAGTAGGAAGGGATACATATGCTATCATATATAGTTTTCTTTCCTAAAGAAATAATAACACTACAAAGTCTAGATTCACATAAAACATAACACTTCCACAAGCATGGTTGGCCTAAAAAAACATCACAAACTTCAAGGGGATCAATATCATACAAAACCTCATCCTTGAAATGTTAGATGTAGTAGGGAAAGTGACATCATTGGCTAATGTGAAGATATGTCCTTTGGTCAAGCCACCTCATGTTGTATGGATGTAGGTGTGGCTTTTTTAGTAGGCCTAACCACTTCATAACCTCTACTAATTTTAGGCACATTTGAATATCGCTATTTATAATGAAACACAATGGAGCACCCTTCACCCAAATTTGCGAGTGAAAGAGGTGTTGGCCTTCTTCTAGATCTTCGAGCTCACTTTGTTGGATCCTAGTTGTGGCTATTGTGCCTCAAAATCAGACATAAATTAAGGCCCATATAATCATTATTATGATCATAAAGGTTATATTAAATCTCTCCTTCTACACATAATAATTTTTATTTAGCTTTAATATGTTCTTATGAAGTTTTAGAGATAATTTCATATTATGTGCCTAACATTTTTTTTTTATATAATATTGAAAGAATATGGAGTAAATTCCGAATGATATAATATAGGTACTTTCAATCTAATACAAGTTCCTAGTGTTGAGAACTAGATCCACTACTTGAGGATTTTGGAGGAGAAGCTTCCTCCATTCAAGGAGAATTCTACCTCATCATTTTGTATCAGTACTAATTCGAATTGGCTTCTAGGGGCATGTATTTCATAGTCTTCTTGTGGATAAAGCATTTTGTTTAGCAGCATCACTTTCATTTCTATCAAGGATCTACTTGGTTTGATTCAAATAATGAAGTTTGGTTCCATTTTTAGCTCTCAAATTTTGGTTTCCTTCACAGGACTTTTCATTTCCTTTGGCTTGCCAATCCCAGGAGCCTAACATACATATTATACAATTTATTTATTTCCATTGAATGTTCTTTTTACTTCCATCTCTTATGTCTGCATTTACAATTCATGCCTCCTTTATTGTAGGTTACATTGCATAAATGATTGAAGTGACTTTTTTTGTAGGATATATACAAAATCAAAAGCATAATTCGTACTTATAAAATCATTGAAAATTCATGTTCATCATTCAGCTAGTGATTGGTCTCCTAGTTCACAAATTTGGAATCTATGGAAATCCCTTGTAGCAAAATAGTAGTAATTTTCTGCTATTTTATAAAACATGTTAATGAGGTTCATTTGAGTTTATTCTAATTTTATTGGGTAGTAAAAAAATTCACGTTAATAAAAGAATTAGTCCATATGATTTTAACTTCATTAAGTTAGGAATTTGGTAGGTTAAGTAGCTGACAAGTTCATGAATTTTCAGTTTTTAGAGTAGTAATTTTCTGCTATTTCTTAGCACATCTTAACACAAGTATTCTAGAGTTATTCCACTTGGAATAATGTCCTATGATATATTAATTAATAAAAAAAAAATCCCATCCCATTTTCGTTTTATTTACTTAGGAATTCAACAAGTTATCTCGCTCTTGTAGAAAATCATGGCCTCGTATAGCACCTCTTGTAGCACTCTTGTAGCACATGTAAACTTGACTATATTAGATCCAAAGGCTTTAATTTTGTCTTTTAGGCTTGAGTAGTGTCCCATAGGATCTAAATCCCTGATTGGGGAAGAATAAGCACCACTTAGGACTTTCCTTTTCACAAAGTAGACTATGGCTATTTCTTTGAATTCATGCTGCAAGGCTTTCAATTACAAATTGTTGTTCTTGCATACGATTAGTTTCTTTTCAATGAAACTTTTCACATTCTGCAACTAGAATAATGATTCACATTTTTATAAGCATCACAAGGTTTACATTATGAAAATAGGTGAGTAATTTTCATTCCTAGAAATGGAATAACCTTCACCTTCTTGCAATTAGGATTAGTGTTTTCATTTGATCAAGTAGCATTTCCATTTCTTGCAAATAGAGCAACATTTCCATTTATTAAATTAGTTTAGACTTTGGTTTCATGAAATTCACTCCATTACATTACATCAATAAAAGGACACATTGTATGATGCACATATATTTTTGATACCTCTTAATTTTGTACGAACCTTAGGTTGATAATTTAAGTGCTAGCCTTAGGAGCTGCAACATTCTTGTTGCAATACTGTGGCTCATCAATTTTTGGTGCCATTATTTGGAACAATCTCAATTTTTGAGTGTTTAGTAAGTAAGCATAATATCTACAAAGGATTTGAAATTCAAGGAGAAAGGTTTTCAGATACTTTGACAGATACCATGGCGGTTGGCAAGAAATGATGGAGGGATGTTCTTCATATGAACATTATTGTCAGTATTTTGAATGGGAAATCCAAGAGAATATTCCTCATTATTATCATCTCCATCTGTTTCTCCTTCGTTAATTATCACATCCTCTTCTTCTACCTACAAAAGTGGATGGTTATGCGGTTCTTACAATACCACATGATCAAATGGGGGGATTTGGTGTTGCAGAATTACTTTTTGTCTCTTTATTTATATTAAAAAAAAAAAATTGAATAAGAATACTAATGCAATGCAATTTTTTGAAATGAAATGTGTAGAATGCATTTTCTTTTTGCAGAAATGGATCAACTAGGGAATAAAACAATGCATTCTTTGACACCTCCCTAGAAACGACACGAAAAAGTGATGAGCATCGACATAAAAGACAAAGGACCTACATCATCAAGTTTCTATGAGCATAGAACATAAAATGTTTATATTTTTCTCAAGAAGTTACAGAAGGAAATGGAAAAAAAGCAATGAACTCATAGAATACAATCAGAAACAACCTCACCCATATCCATATTGTCCATGCAACTACAAAAGAATCATTAATAGCAACTTCAGAACCACCAAATGCAGCTTCAACAGTCATATCAACAACCTTAAAATGACCTGTAAAAACACAACAAGGGTAAGAATCAAGTATGAAATCCCCTAAACGTTTCCTAGAAATTTATTTTGTTTTAAAAAACATTGCAAGTGTATGAGGGAAAAGGTTTTTTATAGCCAAAATTAGTAGTATAGAAAAATCAACGTTATCTAGGAGTTAGCTTCACTTTCCAACCAAGACACCTACACGTGGGAGAGGAGCAAGAGGAATGTAAAGAGGAATTGAGGAATCAGAATGTAATCATTTATTCATGATGGAGGACAAGGAGTGTTAAGGTGTAGACGAGGGAAAACTCAGTTAACCCGAAACACTTTGATTGTATTTTCAATGCAATGAAAAAAATAGAGAAAATTTTGAAAAAAATAAAACATAAAAATAAAATAAAACAACAAAAGGTGTACCCACAACCTCTTATCGCACAAATATTAGTTTCCAAATGATTCATTTGATGTGTTAGGAAGGAACAAAACTGCTACAAGAAGAAAAATAATTGCTACAAGAGCAATAAGGATTACTACATGAGAAACAAGGAATGTTATAGGAAGGCACAACCATATAAAAAGAAGAATAAAAAAACCTCTAAGAACTCCAGGAGCCTAATCCACAACCTAAGCTTGGATCCTACTACAAATTCATTGAGGGTGGGAAAATTGTACCCACCAAATTTGTAATACCACTCTTCTTTGAGTTAGAAAGGGAAAGAGGCAGAACTCACATATGGGTACAATTTTCAAAATCCAAGAAGGTGGAGGATGTGGGAATATTGAAGGAATAAGAGAAACAAATGTGTAAGGAATTGGATGGCTTGGGGCTAAAAGAATTATTCATGAAGGAGAAGTTGTAGAGGCTAGAGAGAAACTATAGGAAAAGAAGGCACAACTTAACACCATGGGAATTTTGTCCATGAAGGCTATCCAATGCAAGCAACCATCCAAATAATATTTGATTGATCTAAGGAAGAAATTGTTATGAAACCAGCTCAAGAAAAGATAGAAAAGATAGATCAACAACTTAGAATTCAGCCTCTTCAAGGGGGCAACCTCCTTTACATTACATAAATGAACAATTCTTGGATGATACAAATGAAAAGACCTCCTTTCTATATATA
>APFE030246029.1:337523-538944 GCA_000404065.3 Pinus taeda
AGTGCATTTTCTATCACAATTGTAACAAAGCCCTTTTTCTCTTTTTTCTTCCAATTGTTGTGGTGTAGGTTGTGGAAGGCTAGGAGAAACAACACTTCCATATTTATAGTTGTGAGGGGTAGACTTCCTTGTTGCCCTAATTTTACCTTCCACTATGTAACAAATCCCTTTTACTATTTCCAATTTTTGTGGTGTTGCTCTAAAGAAGGTGTTGCTCTTTGTATCCTCATAACGTGCTATCATTTCCTCCGTGAAAATTGACCACGTAACAAGTTGTTTACGAGAACAAAACCCTTTATACCATAAAAACTGATCCGGTTATAAATATGAAGATGAAATACATACCTTTTGTAACAGTGGTACACCATGTAGATCAAAATATTACTCCATCTGAAGTATCCAATTTACCGAATCCTTGCCATCAAACTTCCTCATCTTGCTTTTTCTTGATTTTAGGAGCTCGATCTTGAAACGAATATAACTCTGTACTTTCGGACTTTAAGTTCTAAAATTGCAACCTACAGTAGCCCTTTGCGTCCTCTTTCTAATGCCACCAGTCTGATCCAAATTGGATTCTCCAAGGAAGAGTTATGCCAAATCTCCCACAATGACCTGATTATAGACTAGTTCAGTAGAGCTAACTTGTACGACGTGCCACGTGTCACTGTTTTGAACTTTGTATTTGAAAAATATGTACAAGAAACTGCAGTCCATCCTCTTTCTGTACCTTCTTACGAAATTTCAATCTGATGCTTAGAGAGAAAGTTATGACGATTTTCTCCAGGTCGCCTGTTTGGAATGTAGTTCAGGAGTTTACAAAAAGACCAACTTCCTCAGATCATATCTCCACAAATATAGTGCGAAAAGCTCTGAAATTTGGACCCAAGGTTCAGTATGATTTCGTCTCAAATGGTTTTTTTGTCGCTTCTAAAACATCATAGAAAAAAATTTATAGCGAAAATGCCACAATAACCTATTTGGAGAAGCAAAACCCTAGAATCCAAAGCTTTGATACCAAATGTTATGAAACCAACTCACAAAAAGATAGAAAAGATAGTTGAATGCCTTAGAATTCAGCCTCTTTGAGGGGGAAACCTCCTTTACATTACACAAATGAACAATTGTTCGATGATACAAATGAAAAGACCTCCTTTCTATATATAGGGGTCTAAGGGGTCATAATATAATCAGAGCCGACATAACAATACTAATGTAAGGGCACAATAATAACAATAGTGGGCTTCTATGGGGCACAATAGTAACAATATGGGCACTACATGGGTACATCGATATAACAAGGGGGTTGTACTAATAACAATAAGGGGTTACACTAGTAGTATAGGGGCCTAACAGAAATATGCATGAAAATACATCTGAGGCATAAAAGAAAAATAATAGGGCAAGAAGTTGAATAGATTTCTTAGAGGAGGAGCAACAGTTTCAGTGGGGGGGTAATGGGCGTCCAAATTACCCATGAATTAAGGTCCAGATAACTTTTTCTAGGAACATAAAGGCTCTATAAAATCTCTCCTTCTATGCTTAATTGCATATAAGCTTATATAATTACATATTATGTGCTTTATATTTTTTGTTTATGCAGAATATTGAGAGAATATGTAGTAAATTTTGAATGAGATAATATAGCGACTTTCTCCCTACTACAGGAGGATCAAGGTTGGATAATAAATGAATAATATATTATGAAATTATTGCTCAAATTCTACAATGCGACTGATTGACAAAATCTACAAATGTGCTCCCTGTCATTTAATACAGATTCCTAGTGTTAAGAACTAGACCCACTCTTTCACGGATTTTGGAGGGGAAGCTTCCTCCTTCAAAGGAAAATGCTACCTCATCATTTTGTATAAGGAATAATTCAAATTATTCTCTACGGTAATGTATTTATTAGTCTTCATGTGTAGAAAACTTGTTTTTTAGCAGCGTCACTTTCATTTCTAGCAAGGATGTACTTGGATTGATTCAAATAATCGAGTTTGGTGGCATTTTTAGTTGCGAAATTTTGGTTTCCTCCATAGAAATCTGTGTTTCCTTGGTCTTGTCCATCCCAGGATCCTAAGAGCCCTATTATAAAATTTCTTTATTTCCTTTGAATGTTTTCCTCACTTGCATCTCTGGTTTATGCATTTACTATTCATGCCTCTTTTGTTGGAGGTTAGATTCCATAAATGATTGAAGTGAGTCTTTTTGAAGGATATCTACAACATCAAAATCACTATTCATCCTTATAACAACTTTGAAATGTCATATTCATCACTGAGCTACTTGCACTAGTCTCCTAGTTCACAAGTTTAGAATTTTTGGAAATCCCTTGTAGCAAAATAGTAGTAATTTTCTGCGATTTTTAAAGCATTTTAATGAGCTTCATTTGAGTTTATTCTAATTTTATTGGGTCATAAAAACATTGATGTAAACAAAAAAATTTAATCCATACAATTTTCACTTTATTAGCTTAGGAGTTTGGTAGGTTAAGTAGCTCACAAGTTCTTCAATTTTCAATGTTTAGAGTAGTAATTTTCTACTCTTTCTTAGTGCATGTTAGCAGGGGTATTAGGGATTTATTCCATTTGGAATCATGTTCTAAGATATCCTAATTAATAATAAAAAAAATTCATTAATATTCATTTGATTTATTTGTGCATTCAACAAGTTATCTCGCTTCTGTAGCAAAACATGGTCTCATATAGGACCTCCTGTAGCACTCGTGTAGCACATGTAGACTTGGCTATATTAGCTCCAAAGGCTTTCTTTTTGTCTCTTATGATTAATAGTGTCACCTATAATATAAATCCATGATTGAGTAAGGCTAAACACCACTTATGACTTTCCTTTTTCCAAAGTAGATTATGCATATTTCTTTGAATTCATGCTCCAAGGATTTCAATTACAAATTGTTGTTCTTGCATACGATTAGTTTATTTTCAAGAATACTTTTCACATTTTGCAATTAGACTAATGATTCAATTTTTTTTTATGTATCACAAGATTTACACTATGCAAATATATCACTAATTTTCATTCTTGCAAATGGCATAACCTTCACCTTCTTGCAATTAGGATTAGTATTTGGATTCGAGCAAGTAGAATTTCCATTTCTTGCAAATACAACAACATTTCCATTTATGCAATTAGTTTAGAATTAAATTTCATGACATTCACTCCATTACATTAGATGAATGAAAGGATACATTGTATGATGCACATATATTTCCAACACCTTTTAAGTTTGTACGAACCTCGGGTTGATAATTTAAGTTGGTAGCAATACTAGGGCTCATCACCTTTTGGTGCCATTATTGGGGAAAATCTCAATTTTTGAGTGTTTAGAAAGTAACCGTAAGATATACAAAGAATTTTAAATTCAAAGAGAAAAATTTTCAGATCCTCTGACTTGATACCATGGAGGTTGGGAAGGAAACATGCAGGGATGTTCTTCATATGAACATTATTATCAATATTTTTAATGGGAAGTCCAAGAGAATATTTTTCATTATAATCATCTCCATCCATTTCTTCTTCATTCAATATCACCTCGTCTTCCTCTACCTACAAAATTGTATGGTGATGAAGTTCTTACTATAACATGTGATCAAATGGGGGGGTTTGGTGTTGGAGAAGTAATTTTTCGTCTAACTTTTTATAAAAGAAAATTTAAATAAGAATACTAACGCAATGAAATTTTTTGAAATGGAATATGTATAACGCATTTTTTTTCTCTATGGAAATGGATCATCTAGGGAAGAAAAAAATGCATACTTTGCACCTCCCTAGAAACGATTCCAAAAATTGCTCAGCACCGACACAAAAGGAAAAGGACTTACATCATAAAGTTTCAACTAGCATAGAACATAACATGTTTATATTCTTCTCAAGAAATTGCAGAAGGAAATGGAGACAAAACAATGAACTTATAGAAGAAAATCAGAAACAACCTCACCCATGTCCATTTTGTCCATGCAAGTATCAAAGGAGCATTGCTAACAACTTGAAAACCACCAAAGGCAACTTTTTCAAGAGTCATATCAACAACCTCAAAATCACCTGTAAAAACAAATCTAGGATAAGAATCACTTATGCAATCTCCTAAACCTTTCGTATGAATTTATTTTATCTTCAAAATCATTGCAAGTGTATGAAGGAAAAGGTTTTTTATAGCCAAAATTTGTAGCGTAGAAATCTCGACATTATCTAGTAGCTAGCTTCACTTTTCCACCAAGACACCTACACATGTGGGAAAGTAATAAGTAGAAAATGAAGAGGACTTGTGAAATTGGAATATAATCATTTATTCATGATAGGGAACAAGGAGTGTTAGAGGGTAGGTGACAGCCAACTCAGTTAGCTCAAAACACTTTGAGTTGATTTTGCATGCAATGAAAAAAATAGAAAAAATAATAAAAATCAACAAAAAATGAAAATAAAACAATTAAAGGTGGACCCACCACCTATTAGCATACAAATATTATTTTCTACAAGATTCAAGTTATGTGTTACATGAAGGAACAAGACTGCTACATGAAGAAAACAAATTGCTACAGGAACAATAGAGACTGCTATAGGAGCAACAAGGAATACTATAAGAAGGGAAAAACATATCAAAAGAGGAAGAAAAATACCACCGAGAACTCCACGAGCCTGATCCACAAGTTGAGCTTGGATCCTACTACCAATTTTTTGAGGGTGGGAGAATTATACCAACCAAATTTGCAATACCACTCTTCTTTGAGCTAGGAAGGGAAAGAGGCATAACTCACATATGGGTACAAATTGGAAAATCCAATAAGGTGGCAGACGTGGGAATCATGAAGGAATAAGTGCAACAAAGGGGTAAGGAATAGGATGACTTGGGGCTAAAATAATTAGTGATGAAGAAGAAGTTGCATTGGCTATAGAGAAACTATAGGAAAAGGAGTCACATCTTAACAACATGGAAATTTTGTCCATGAAGGTCATCTGATACAGGCAAACATCCAAATAATATTCCATTGATCTAAGGAAGTAAATTGTATGAAAATACATATGAGGCACAAAATAAAAACAATAGGGAATGAAGTTGAATAGGTTTCTCAGAGGAGGAGCAACAATTTTAGTAGAGGGTATGATGGGTGTCCACATTAGACATAAATTAAGGTCCACTTAAGCTTTCCTAAGAACATAAAGGCAATATCAAATCTCTCCTTCTACACCTACTAATATTTTTTTTGCTTTAATATGTTTTTAGGGCAGTTTAGATATAATTGCATATTATGTGCCTTATATTATTTATTTATGCAAAATATTGAGAGAATATGGAGTAATTTTTGAATGAGATAATATAGGGAGTTTATCCATATTACAGGAGGATCAACATTGGATAATAAATGAATAATATATCATGAAATTATTGCACAAATTTTTTAGCTCCACTAATTGAGAAAATCGAAGAATGTGCTCCGTGTCATTTGATGCAGATTCCTAGCGTTCATAACTAGATCCACTCTCTGAGTAATTTTGGAGGAGAAGCTTCATCATTTCAATGAGAATACTATGTCATCATTTTGTATGAGTACTAATTCGAATTTTCCTCTAGGGACATGTAATTCTTAGTCTTCTTGTGGAGAAAACTTGTTGTTTAGGAGCTTCACCTTCATTTCTAGCAAGGATGCACTTGGATTTATTCAAATAATGAAGTTTGGTTCCATTTTTAGCTTATAAATTTTTGTTTCATTCATAGGATTCTACATTTCCTTGGGCTTGACTATCCCAAGAGCCTAAGAGCCCTATTATACAATTTATTAAAATCCATTGATTTTTTTTTCACTTGCATCTCTTATTTCTACATTTATTATTCATTCCTCTTTTGTTGTAGGTTACATAACATAAATGATTTAAGTGAGCTTTTTTGCAGTATATCTACAAAATAGCTAGCATGATGCATCCTTATAATAACTTTGAAAATTGATATTCATCATTGAGGTACTTGGATTGGTCTCCTAGTTCACAAATTTAGAATTTTTGGAAATCCCATGTAACAAAATAGTAGTAATTTTCTGTAATTTTATAAAACATTGTAATGAGACTCATTTAAGTTTATTCTAATTTTATTGGGTCATAAAACAAATCATGTTAATAAAAAAAAATATTAGATGTGATTTTCACTTGATTATGTTAGGAATTTGGTAGGTTAACTAGCTCACAAGTTCTTGAATTGTTCAGTTTTTAGACTAGTAATTTTCTGCTATTTCTTAGCACATGTTAACAGGGGTATTTTGGAGTTATTCCACTTCGAATCATGTCCTAAGGTAGCTTAATTAATAATGAAAAAATCCCATACAATTTCATTTGATTTACTTGCAGATTTAGTAAGTTATCTCGCTATTGTAACAAAACATGGCCTCCTATAGAACCTCCTATAGCACTCTTGTAGCACGTATAAACTTGAATATACTAGCTCCAAAGGATTTATTTTTGTCTCTTAGGCTTGAATAGTGTCCCCTAGGGTATAACTTCATGATTTGGGAAGAATAAACACCACTTAGGACTTTTCTTTTTACAATGTAGTTATGCCTATTTCTTTGAATTCATGCTCCAAGGATTTCAATTAAAAATTGTTGTTGTTGCATAAGATTAATTTATTTTCAAGGAAAATTTTCACATTCTAAAATTAGACTAATGATTCACATTTTTGTAAGTATCAAAAGGATTACATTATTCAAATAGATGAGTAATTGTCATTCTTGAAAATGGCATAATGTTCACCTTCTTGCAGTTAGGATTAGTGTTTGCATTTGAGAAAGTAGCATTTCCATTTCTTGCAAATAGAGAAACATTTCCATTTATGCAATTACTTTAGACTTTGATTTCGTGACATTCACTACATTACATTAATTCAATGAAAGGCCACATTGTATGATGCACATATGTTTCTGACACCTCTTAATTTTGTACAAACCTCGGGTTGATAATTTAAATTAGTAGCCCTGGGAGTTGCAACATTCTTGTTGCAATGCTAGGGCTCATCACGTTTTGGCGCCATTGTTGGGGATCATCTAATTTTTGAGTATTTAGTAAGTAACTATAAGACATACAAAGCATTTCAAATTCAAAGAGAAACATTTTCAGATCCTCTGACCTGATACCATGGAGGTTGGGAAGGAAAGATGGAGGGATGTTCTTCATAACAACATTGTTATCAGTATTTTGATGGGAAATCCAATACAATATTCCTCATTATAATCATCTCCATGCATTTCTCAATGGTGATGTTGTTCTTACTGTACCACGTGATCAAATGAGGGTGTTTTGTTTTGGAGAAGTAATTTTTTCTCTTCTTTTATTAAAAATAAATTGAATAATAATACTAACACAATGCAATTTTTTGAAATGAAATATGTATAAGGAATTTTTTTTGTTTTTGCAGAATTGGATCATCTAGGGAAGGAAACAATGCATACTTTGACACCTCCCTAGAAACGATGCGAAAAAGTTATGAGCACCCACATAAAAGAAAAATGACCTACATCATCAAGTTTCAACCAGCATAGAACATAAAATGTTTATATTTTTCTCAAGAAATTGTAGAAGGAAATTGAGACAAAGCAATGAACTCACAAAAGATACTAAGAAACAACCTCACCCATGTCTAGATTGTCCATGCAACTATCAAAGGATCATTAATAGCAGCTTCATAACCACCAAAGGTAGCGTTAACAATCATATCAACCTTAAAATCACGTGTAAAAACACATTAAGCGTAAGAATTAGGTATGAAATCTTCTAAACCTTTCCTATGAATTTATTTTATCTTAAAAAATATTGCAAGTACATGAGGAATTGTTTTTTGATAGACAAAATTAGTATCGTAGAAACCTCAATGTTATCTAGCAGTTAGTTTCACTTTTCGACCAAGATACCTACACATTTGTGAGAGGAACAAGAGGAAAGTGAAGAGGAATTGAGAAATTGGAATGTAATCATTTATTCATGATGGGGGACAATGAACACTAGTGGGTAGGTGAGGAACAACTCAATTAACTCAAAACACTTTGTTTTTATTTTGCATGCAATGAAAAAATAGAGAAAATGTTGAAAATAATAAAACTAATAAAAAAATCTATAAAAAATAAAAATAAAAGAATAAAAGGTGGGCCCACCACCTCTTAGCATACAAATATTAGTTTCTATAGGATTTGGGTTATGTGTTACATGAAGGGACAAAACTGCTATAGGAAGAAAAAAAATGTTGGAGGAACAATAGGGACTACTGCAGGAGCAATAAGGAATGTTATAGGAAGGGACAACCATATCAAAAGAGGAAGAAAGAGACCTCCAAGACCTTTAGTAGTATATCCGCAACCTAAACTTGGATCCTACTACAAATTTGTTGAGGGTGGGAGAATTATACCCAGCAAATTTGGAA
The DNA here is from genome assembly GCA_000404065.3 of Pinus taeda. Lineage (NCBI taxonomy): Eukaryota > Viridiplantae > Streptophyta > Pinopsida > Pinales > Pinaceae > Pinus > Pinus taeda. Next base: position 345,943 of record APFE030246029.1, read on the forward strand.
TCCCACTCTTCTTTAATCTAGAAAGTGAAGGAGGAAAACGTCACATATGTGTACAATTTGCAAAATCCAATAAGGTGGAAGATGTGGGCATCATGAAGGAATAAGTGAAACAAATGGGTAAGGAACTGAATGACTTGGGGCTAAGAGAATTAGTCATGAAGGAGAAGTTGCAGAGGCTAGAGAGAAACTATATGAAAAGGAGGCAAATGTTAACACAATGGAAATTTTGTCCATGAAGACCATCCAATGTGCGCAACCATCCAAATAATAATCCATTGAGATAAGGAAGCAAATTGCATGAAGATACATCTAAGGAATAAAATAAAAATAGTAGGGCAAGAAGTTGAATATGTTTCTCAAAGGAGGCACAATAGTTTCAGTAGGGGGTTATGATGCACGTTCAAATTAGACATAAATTAAGGTCCATCTAACCTTTCCTAGGAACATAAAGGCTATATCAAATCTCCCCTTATACATTTAATAATAATTTTTTATATTTAATATGTTTTAAGGAAGGCTTAGATATAATTTGCATATTATGTGGCTTATATTATTTATTTATGCATAATATTGAGAGAATATGGAGTAAATTTTGAATGAGATAATATAGGGACTTTCTCCGTACTATAGAAGGATCAGGATTAGATAATAAATGAACAAGATATTATGAAATTATTGCATAAATTTTGCAACTCCACTGATTCAGAAAGTCTAAGAATGTGCTCCCCATCATTTAATGCAGATTCCTAGTGTTGAGAACTATATCCACTATTTGAGGGATTTTGGAGGGGAAGCTTCCTCCTTTCAAGGAGAATGCGACCTCATCATTTTTTATAAGTACTTATTCAATTTGGCCTCTAGGTGAATGTATTTCTTAGTCATATTTTGGAGAAATCTTGTTGTTTAGCAGCTTCACTTTCATTTCTAGCAAGGATGTAATTGGATTGATTCAAATAATGAAGTTTGGTGCCATTTTTAACTGCTAAATTTTGGTTTCCCTCATAGTAATTTGTTTTTCCTTGGGCTTGTCCATCCCACGATCTTAAGAGCCCTATTATAAAATTTATTTATTCCCTTTCAATATTTTTCTCACTTGTATCTCTTATTTCTGCATTTACTATTCATGCCTCTTTTTTTGTAGGTTACATTGCATAATGATTGAAGTGAGTTTTTTTTAAGGATATCTACAAAATCACAAGAATTATTCATCCTTATAACAACTTTGAAAATTCATATTCATCATTGAGATACTTGTATTGGTCTCCTAGTTCACAAATTTGGAATTTCTGGAAACCCCTCGTAGAAAAATACTAGTAGTTTCCTACAATATTTTAAAACATGTTCATGAACTTCATTTGAGTTTATTATAATTTTATTGGGCCATAAAAACATTCACGTTAGTAAAATAATTTACTCCACATTATTTTCACTTGATTAAGTTATGAATTTGGTAGCTTAAGTAGCTCACATGTTCTTGAACTTACAGTTTTTAGAGTTGTAATATTATGTTACTTGTTAGCAGATGTTAACAGGAGTATTCTTCAATTATTTCACTTGGAATAGTGTCCTAAGATATCCTAATTAATAATATAAAAAATCCCATCCCATTTTCATTTGAATTCCTTGGGCATTCAACAAGTAATCTCTCTCTTGTAACAATACATGGCCTCCTATAGCACTCTTGTAGCATGTGTAAACTTGACTATATTAGCTCCAAAGGCTTTGTTTTTGTCTCTTATGCTTGAATAGTGTCCCCTAGGCTCTAACTCCAAGATTTGGGAAGAATAAATACTACTTAGAACTTTCCTTTTTACAAAGTCCATTATGCTTGTTTCTTTCAATGCATGCTCCAAGGATTTCAATTACAACTTGTTGTTCTTGCATAGGATTAGCTTCTTTTCAAGGAAAATTTTCACATTCTAAAATTAGAATAATGATTCACATTTTTGTAAATATCACAAGGTTTAAATTATGGAAATAGATGAGTAATTTTCATTCCTGCAAATGGCATAACCTTAACCATCTTGCAATTAGGATTAGTGTTTGCATTTGAGTAAGTAGCATTTCCATTTCTTGCAATTAGTCCAACATTTCCATTTGTGAAATTAGTTTAGACTTTGAATTCATGATATTCACTTCATTACATTAGATCAATGAAAGGAAACATTGTATTATGCATATATATTTCCGACACCTCTTAAGTTTGTATGAAGCTCAGGTTGATACTTTATGTTGGTAGCATTGGGAGTTGCAATATTCTTGTTGCAATACTTGGTCTCATCACTTTTTGGTGCCATCATTGGGGAAAATATCAATTTTTTAGTGTTTAGCAAGTAACCATAAGATATAAAAAGGATTTGAAATTCAAAGAGAAAGGTTCTTAGATCCTCCGACCTGATACCATGAAGGTTGGGAGGAAAGATGGAGGGATGTTCTTCATATGAACATTGTTATCAATATTTTCAATAGGAAATCCAAGAGAATATTGCTCATTATAATCATCTTCATCCATTTCTCGTTCATCCAATATCACGTCCTCTTCTTCTACCTGCAAATGTGGATGGTGATTCGGTTCTTCCTGTACCACATGATCAAATGGGGGTGTTTCGTGTTGGAGAAGTAATTTTTTGTCTCTTTTTTATAATGAAAAATTGAATAAGAATACTAATGGAATGAAAATTTTTGAAATGAAATATGTATAATGGATTTTTTTGTTTTTGCAGAAATGGATTATCTAGGGAAGAAAACAATGTGTACTTTGACACCTCCCTCAAAATGATGCCATAAAGTGACGAGAACTAACACAAAAGACAAAGGACCTGCATCATCAAGTTTCAAACAACATAGAACATAAATTTTTTATATTTGTATCAAGAAATTGGAAAAGGAAGTGGAGACAAAGAAATGAAGTCACAGAAGACACTTAGAAACAGCCTCATCCATGTCTATATTGTCCATGCAACTATCAAAGGATCATTAATAGCAACTTCAGAACCACCAAAGGCAGCCTCAACAGTCATATCAGCAACCTCAAAATCACCTGTAAAAGCACATGAAAGCTAAGAATCAATTAGGAAATCACCTAAACCTTTCCTACAAACTTATTTTATCCTAAAAAACATTGAAAGTGTCTAAACGAAAATGTTTTTTATAGTCAAAATTAGTAGCATATAATTCTTGGTGTTATCTAGTTGTTAGCTTCACTTTCCCACCAATACACCTACACATGTGGGAGAGGAACAAGAGGACATGAAGAGGACTTGAGAAATTGGAATGTAATCATTTACTCATGAATGGAGGACAGGTATTGTTTAAGGGTGGTGGTGAGGGCCAACTCAGTTAGCTCAAAACACTTTGAATTTATTTTGCATGAATGAAAACAATAGAGAAATTTTTGGAAAAATAAAAATAAAATAAATAAAATATCAATAAAAAATAAAAAAAAAGAATAAAAGGTGGACCACCACCTCTTAGGGTAAAAATATTAGTTTCTACAGGATTCGGGTTATGTGCTTACAGGAAGGAACAAAACTACTACAGGAGAAAAAAAGAATTTCTATAGGAGAAATAAGAACTGCTACAAGAGCAACAAGGAATGTTATAGGAAGGGACAACCATATCAAAATTGGAATAAAAAAATCTCAAAGAACTCGAGGATCCTGATTCATAAGCTGAGCTTCGATCCTACTAAAACTTTGTTGACAGTGGGAGAATTATACCCCCAATTTGTTAAATACCATACTTCTTTGAGCTAGAAAGGGAAAGGGGTAGAACTCGCATATGGGTACAATTTGTGAAATTCAAGAAGGTGGAGGATGTGGTCATCATGAAGGAAGAAAGTGTGAAAAATGGGTAAGGAATTTTATGACTTGGGGCTAAAGAGAATTAGTCGGGAAGAAGTTGTAGAGGCTACAGAGCAATTATAGGAAAAGCAGGCACAATTTAACACCATGGAAATTTTTTCCATTAAGGCCATCCAATGCAAGAAACCATCCAAATAATAATCCATTGAGCTAAGGAATAAAATCTCATGACAACACATCTGAAGCATAAAATAAAAAGAATAGGGCAAGAAGTTGAAGTGGTTTCTCAAAGGAGGAGCAACAGTGTCAATAGGGGGTATGATGGGCATGCAAATTACACATAAATTAAGGTCCATATAACCTTTCCTAGGAACATAAAGGATATATGAAATCTCTCCTTCTACACATAATAATGTTTTTTTAGATTTAATATTTTTTTTATGAAGGTTTAGATATAATTGCATATTATGTGGCTTATATTATTTATTTATACAAAATATTGAGAGAATATGGAGTAAATTTTGAATAGATAATATAGGGAATTGATCCATACTATAGGAGGATCAAATTTGATAATAATGAACAAGATATTATGAAATTATTGCATAAAGTTTGAGCTCGAGTGCTTGAGAAAATCTAGGAATGGGCTATGTGTCAATTAATGCAGATTTCTAGTGTTGAGAACCATATCCACAATTTGAGGGATTTTGGAGGGGAAAACTTCCTCCTTTCAACGATAATATTTCCTCATCATTTTTTATTAGTACTAATTCTAATTTTACTCTAGGGGCATGTATTTCTTGTCTTCTTGTGGAGAAAACGTGTTATTTAGCAACTCCACTTTCATTTCTAGTAGGGATGTACTTAGATTGACTCAAATAATGAAGTTTGGTGTGATTTTAGCTTCTAAAGCTTGGTTTCCTTCATTGGAAACTAATTTTACTTGTTATTTTCCATCCCAATAGCCTCATAGCCCTCTTGTACAATTTCTTTTTATTTCCTTTTAATGTAATTTTATCTTGCATCGCTTATTTCTGCATTTATTATTCATGTCTTTTTTGCTATAGATTACATTGGTTAGATGATTGAAGTGATTTTTTTTCCAGGTTACTTACAAATTCACATGAATTATTCATCCTTAGAATATTTTTTAAAATTCATATTCATTATTAATCTACATGTATTGGTCCACTAGTTCTCAAATCTAGAATTTGTGGGAATCCCTTATAGCAAAATAGTAGTAGTTTTCTGCTATTTTTAAGAACATGTTAATGAGGATTATTTCAGTTGATTCCACTCGTATTGGGTCACAAACAAATTCAAATTAATAAGAAATTTTACCCAATATCATTTTTACTTGATTAGGTTATGCACTTGGTTGGCTAAATATCTCACTAGTTATTGAATTTCATGTTTTTAAAGTAGTAATTGTCTGTTATTTTTTAGCACATGTTAACAAGGGTATTTTGGAGTGATTCCACTTATAATGGAGTCATAGGACATCCTTATTAATAAAAAAATCTCATCCCATTTTTGTTTTATTTGCATGGGAATTCAACAAATTATCTCACTCCTATAGCAGAACAAGGCCTCTTGTACCACATCATGTAGCACTCATGTACCATGTGTAAAATTGACCCAGTTTTCTCCAGAAGCCTTTTTTTAATCTTAGTCTTGAGTAATTACCCATAGGATCTAGGTCGATGATTGGGGTATAATAAACACCAGTTAGAGCTTTCCATTTTAGAAAGTAGATTAGGCCTATTTCTTTGAATTCATGCTCCTAGGATTTCAATTACAAATTTTTATCTTACACAGGATTAATTTATTTCCAAGGAAACTTTTCACATTATAAAATTAGACTAACGATTCACATTATTTCAATTAGCACAAGGTTTTCATTATGAAAATAGACAAGTATTTTTCATTCCTGCAAATGACATAAACTTCACCTTACAATTAGGATTAGTGTTTACATTTAAGAAAGTAGCATTTGCATTTCTTTCAAATAGAGAAACATTTCCATTTCTGCAATTAGTTGAGGCTTTGATTTCATGACATTTACTCCATTACAACATATAAATGAAATAAGGACACAATGGATGTTTCATATATAGTGTCAACACCACTTATGTTTGTACGATCCCCGGGTTTATAGTTTAGGTTGGTAGCCTTGAGAGTTGCAACATTCTTGTAGCAATATTGGGGCTTATCAGTGGCGACAATGGCACTAGTTTTTATGCCATTGATTTAGTTTCTCTTGCCTAGTTTTGGTCCAAACTGGAAACCTATGTATCACTATGAGCATTTTAGCTTAGCCAACAATCACTACCTTAGTTGACATTCATAGGAGTTGTGAGATGGGTTCTTATGGAACTCTTTCCCTTATCATTCTTCATCTTCCCGTTACCATTCTTTACTTTCATCTTAGATGAGATTTCCTTTGGCAGTCAACCCTAGCCGTTTCCTTTATTCTACAATTTCGGGATTCATTTTCCATATTTCTACTATGAAGGATTCGTAGATCCAATGTTTCAATTCTTTTGTTTCAATTTTTTCTCAATTTTGAAAGAATATCCATACACTACATAAAATGATGAGATGTCTAAGAACTCCACTTTTGTATGGATGTATCTAGGTATGCAACCATAATACATGAGAAAAAAAATTCAATAGTATTTGATAACCAACTTGGTGCACAAGAAATGAAATATGGTTGTGAACTCTGACACTACTTGGACCAATTCCTACAATAGTGTGGTCCATCTCAGGTACTAGTTGTTGCAACTTCCAATATCTTATTATTGTTCTTTAAATGCATCCCTAAAAGAGTCCCAAGTGGGTGCAATAAAAAATAGTTCAGACTCCTCCATTGTTCTATGCTCACAATAAGTTTCCAACCAATCCTTGACATGGGGCATAACCTTATGTAGTGCAAAGGCAATCTTTTCTTTACTGGAAAAATTGTGGAGTGAGAAATAGCCTTCTAGCATATTTTACCATTTGTATAAACAATCTACATCTATCTGGACATGAAATATAAGAATATTAAAATTAAATTATACCTTAAGTGGGGCAGCATATAACCCCCAAGGGATATCTCAATTAGTGATGGGTGTCAAAATGAAGTGTTATGTGTGAGGTGGATCAAGGTTCAAATTCCCCCCAATTCACTTATGTCTATTGAAGTAGCATACATAGACAACTAGAGGTTATAGTGGTAGTCGTTGGACTCAAACATATATCATGTGAGTATAAGACGAGCCCAGTTGTTGATTCCTTTAGATACAAAAAAACTGGTGGGGTAGTTCCTCCAAAGTGGTCACTTGTGAAGACACATTGCCTATTGGAATTCATCGAAGGAACTGGAAACAATTATCCACCATCTCATTCTCTTTATACTTGATGATTTCCTTGAGAAACAATTTAATAATATCATAGGATTTATTATGTTTTGTTTCTTAGACTATAGGATGCCATTGTGGTCTCTAAGGAAAATCTTGCAAGGGCTCAAGAAATTTGAGTCCCAACTCCATATGTCCTGATGTCATTAGTGGCATGAACAAAATAAATAAATAAATATTAGACCACACATGTACCACTAATATGAATCTATGTAGGTAACAAAATATAATATATATATTTTATATATATATATATATATATATATATATATATATATATTATATATATATATATTATATATATATATATATAATATATATATATATATATATATATATATTATATATATATATATAACCAACCATAGATATAATGAACCTTGACTTTATTAATTAATTGTAAAATGCTTTTAAATTGTATGAAATGCCATAATGAAACAAAATTATCCAAAATTGTGGTAACTTACCTGTAAGATGATATGCGATGTCTACACACTTTCAGTGGACTATTTTACAATGATTTTTGAAGTCGTTTTGGTCATGAAGAAGCAATTAGAAACCATAAAAATCCAAAAAGATAGCCCTATGAGATGAAACATCACTTTCTTGTGGGCCCTAATGGGTTATGTCAGAATGTTAACTTGCTACAGTCATAGCTTTGGCATACAATATTTGTTGGGCTTGCATGATATCCCATTGGAAAGTTGTTTTTGAGAAGTAATTTTTTCAACTACACTTGGAAATCCATTTCTATGAACTTCTTGTTTTCCCCAGAAACACAGTTCAGGGCCTAAGAAATGGTTCAAAAGTTGTTATGGAACCAACTCACAAAATGGAAGAAAATATAGATCAATGACTTCAAAATTAACCTCTTTGAGGGGGAAACCTCCTTTACATTACACAAATGAAGAATTTTGGATGATACAAATGACAAGACCTCCTTCTATATATAGGAGTCTAAGGGGTCCCAATACAATCACATCCTACATAACAATAATATTGTAGGGGCATAACAATAACGATAGTGGGCTTATATGGGCACAATAAGAACAACATGGGGACTATATGGGGACAATAATACAATGATGGGGTTGCAGTAATAACAATAAGGGGTTACACTAGTAGTATAGTGACCTAACATGCCCCTCTCCTTTAAAAGGTGTTGTCCTCAAATCTAGAGTAGTTCTGGATGCTTTTATATAAAATTTAAATTATCAAATGTGGAATATTTAGCGGTAAGTTTCTTCCACATTATGTGATTCTCTAAAATTGATCGATTTTGTAGTTGTCGATTTCTTGTTTTTGTGACTGCTTCAGGTTCCAATATGATTTTTCCTTCCTTGTCATGTTCTAGAAATATTATATGAAATGGGATATTCTACAACTTTTAAATGACTAGACACACTTCTTTGTCATTCTTTCATTCATCCCTTGATTCATTTATGCAATCTAGTTGGATAATAGAAATGGCACAAAACAATTCTTCCACATCCTCATCCTTTCCTGAGAGTGCATATGCAACAACATTTTGCTTCTGTTTTTTGTAGATGATTTCAAAGTCATAACCCAACATCTTTGTGACCCATTTTTGTTGTTCTTCTGAAGATAATATTTGTTCTAAAAATTATTTAAGACTATCATGGTTCATTTTTACCTTGAAGTGTCTTCCCATTAGGTAAGGTCACCATTTCTTAAGTGCATGTATTATTTCCAACATTTCCATCTCCTAATAGCTTTGTGTAAATAATTTCCTTTGATTGCACAATTTTCAAAAGCAGTGGGTCTTTCTTCTTTCATTGAAATAGCACCAATTTCATTTCTTGAGGCATCACATTCCATTGTGAAGTTTGGCATAGATAAGACCGGTGCTTGGCACATTGCCTATTTAAGATGTTCAAAGGCCTTCGTTGCTTCTGCAGTCCAAGAAAATGCATCTTTCTTTAGTAATGTTGTTAGAAATGCTGCTATTCTCCAGTAATTCTTAAAAAACTTGCGAAAATACCATGTTAACTCAAGAAATTCTCACAGATGCTTTAAGGATGTGGGAATTTTCCATTCCTTAATGGCTTTAATTTTTCCAAGGTCTACCTTAACACCTTCATGAGATACAATATGACCAAAATATTCCACCTCTTGTACTCCAAAGAAACATTTGTAGCTTTTTTCATATAATTTTTTCTCCTCCAATCGTTTGATCACGCTGTCAATAGGTTGAACATGATCCTTCCAAGACTTGTTGTAGATTAGTAAATCATCAAAAAATATGAATGCAAATTTTGTAAGGAAGGGTTTGAAAATGAAATTCATGAAACCTTGAAAATGTAGACGGTGCATTTGTCAGGCCAAAAGGCACGACCAAAATTTCATAATGACCCTCATGATTTCTAAATGTTGTTTTTTGAATTTCTTCAGTCTTCATTCTAATTTGATGATATCCTGAACGAAAATCCAACTTGGTGAAGTAAATTTCTCCATGTAATTCATCCAATAATTCATCAATGACAGGAATAGGAAATTTATCTTTCATACTAAGCTTGTTGAGCTCCCTATAATCAAGACACATGTGCCATGATCCATTCTTCTTCTATACCAATACCACTAGAGCAAAGAAAGAACTTTGACTAGGTTGAATTATACCAATCTCTAGAATTTTTGCAACCATACGTTCAATTTCACTCTTTTTTGCATATGGATACATGTAAGGTCTGATATCTGGGGGAACACTTCCCGGAATGAAATGAATAGCATGATCATGATAAAAAATAGGAGGGTTACCTTTAGGAGTCTCAAATACCTTTGAATGATTGTCTAGAACCTTTTGGACATCTAGAGAAATAGATGATTTCGATATGGAAACTCCTAGTGAACATAATTCTACAATTAAGCCCCGTTTTTCTTCCTTTAGAGGATTTTTCATTCTTTTAGAGATGATTATGTTTCCTGGTTTCCCTATGATACCCCTTAATTCAACTTCCTTTCCTTCCTAAAAAAATTTCAAGAAAAATTCTTAAAAATTAAAAGCTATTGTACCCAAATATTATAGCCCATGGACTCCTAGTACAACATCAACATCACCCATTGGAATGCAAAGAATTGGAATATTTAAGACATATTCTCCCATGGATAGCTTGATATTATGGAACTTTCTAGAGAAATTTATGGTTCCGCAATTTGGAACCATTACTTGACACTCTAGTGTTGGATATAGGAAGAAATTGAATTCCTTGGCTATCTTACAATAGATAAAAATATGGGTACTCTCTGAATCAATCAACACTATTACCTCTTTCTTCTTGACATTCCCTTCTATCTTGAGAGTTTGAGGAGTGGTAATTCCTATCAATGCATTACAATATATGGTCAGAATCATTTTCTCTTTCTATGGGATTGGTCCCTAGTGTATATCCTCTTATTTTGATGTTTCTTGTTCCTTTTCTTGCTCCTCTTCCCCATCTATGTATATTAATTTCTTCTCAGCACACTTATGAGCTTTATTGTATATTCTATCACAATTGTAACGAATCCATTTTTCTCTTTTTTCTTCAAATTTTTGTGGTGTCAACCTTCTAGGTGGTGAAAGGCTAGGAGAAGCAACATTTCCATTTTTATAGTTATGAGGGGTAGGCTTCCTTGTTGCCATAATTTTTCATTCAATTTTTCTTACTAAACTGTATGCCATCTCCAATGAATCAGGTTCATGAAGGTGAACCTAATGTTGGATGTTAACATTTAAAGTCCCTATGAAGACTTCAATGCTATGCTTCTCTGGAATATCATTTACCCTTATATTCAATTTTTGGAAGTCCTCAATGTGCTCTGCCATTGAACCCTTTTGTTTAAGATTTATCAATTGGCTAAAGAAGGTGTTTCTTGTATCCTCATAATGTGCTATAATTTCCTCCTTGAAAATTGACCAGTGGCAAGTGGTTTACAAGAACAAATCACTCTATATAATGCAAACTGATTCGATTCTAAATATAAAGATGGAATACATACATTTTGTGCTAGTTGCACATCATGTAGGTCAAAATATTGCTCCATCTGGAGTATCCAACTTACCAGATCCTTTCCATCAAATTTTCTCATATCTATATTTGGAATAAAGTGGTTCTTCATTCCAATATTAGATTCTATGAAATAATGATTAACATTTTTTTATTCTCATCATGAGTTTCCTCTACTACCATTTCAACATTACGAAGCCTTTCTTGTAGTTACTTTGTCCCACCTTCATTCAAAGCTTCCATGTCTTTCTTCAAATATTCCATGTTTCCATTCAATTTTTCTTCTATGCCATTTATCTTATTGATCATATCTTTGATCACATTCTTGAAATCATCTATCCAATTTTTCTTACTAGGTGTTTCTATTTTCTTGATTTGAGTCATTCATTTTCTTTCTTTTAAGAGGTCGATCTTTAATTTGTTATATCTCTGAAATTGCGCATATCCAAGGTCTAAAATTACGATCTATGCTAGCCCTCTGCGTTCTCTTGCCAACACCATGATTTTGACCTAAATTCGATTCTCCAAGAAAGAGTTATGTCCAATATCCCAATATGACCTCATTATATTCCTTTTGAGCAGAGTGAACTTCTACAAAGTGACACGTGTCATAGCTTCAATATTTAGACATGAACACAATATACAGAAAACTGCATTCCATCTGCTTTCTGCAACTTCTTACAACATTTCAATCTGATTATCGTATAGAAAGTTATGACAAGTTTCCCAAGGTCACAGGTTTGGGATGTAATTTAGGAGCTTCAAAAAACCCTAAATTCTTTGGATCATATCTTCGAAAATATAGAGATACAATATCTGAAATTTGGATCTAATGTTTATCAAGATTTTGGGTCAAATGGGTTTTAATTCTAGCTTCTCAAACTTTGTAGAAACAATGTTATTGTGAAAGTTCCACGATGACCTATTTGGAGCAGCGAAACCCTAAAATCCAAGGCTTTGATACCATTTTAGATCAGCAACTTCAAAATCAACCTCTTCAAGGGGGGGAACCTCCTTTACATTACATAAATTAACAATCCTTGGACGATGCAAATGCGAACACCTCCTTTCTATATATAGGAGTCTAAGGGGTCCCAATACAATCCAAAGCCTACATAATAGTAATATTGTAGGGGCACAACAATAACAACAGTGGGCTTCTATGGGGCACAGTAGTAACACCATGGGGACTATATGGGAAGAACAATACAATAAGGGGGTCTCACTAATAACACTAAGGGGTTACACTAGTAGTATAGTGACCTAATAGAAGTTCAGGGCCTAAAAACTATAGAAAAGCTATATAAATAAAAAATTATGTTATGAGTCAGTAGAAGATGGGGGTGGCCAACGATATCTTCCTCGATCATGTGTAGTGTAAATTATTTTAGACCATTACGCAAAATCAATTGGATAAACAAGGACCTTAATCCCTAATTTAACCTTCTTAATCTTGAATTCCCTATCCAAAGCCTACAAACAATTACAGAAGTCTTCAATACAAATTTCATGCCCTAAGAGTTGAATAAGATTCCATTGGCATGTTTCATGCATAGTGGATGGGTTCTTATAGTGCTACCATATTTATGGTATTGGAACAACATAATCATGTCCTTATCATTAGCTGGTAGATGGAAATAATATCCTCAAGCCCTAAACATGGCTTCTCTAGCTCAAGTGTAGCACACATCTCTTAAGATCACCACATGATAAGACATGTTTTTCAAGGCTTTCAGCATCATTAAAGGCTAACTAATTTCTTTGAATCTTACTAAAGCTTCTTGATAATGAGAGACTTTAAAAAATACATAAATAACTGTGAAGGCATAAATAAGTTCATGGGGAACACAATGGCCTTTAGGATGTGCAAAAATGTATAAAATCACCCCTATTTAAGCAGTCGTTGACCTCAGTTTTGAAAATGGGCATAAATATCAAGTCTTAATCATCATATATGGGGATTGGGATCATAAGATTAGTCAATGGAGGAACACAATAGACTCTTGCGATAAATATTTCTTCTCTGGATCAAGTATCATGGATGAGCCTCAAGATTTCCACATTTGAACTCTCTTAGTTAATTGTGATATCGAAGGGTGTTAGGACTACCAAAACTAGGTTATTTTTGCACTAAAAAAGTATATAAACATCTATCTAATGTTACAAATGGAGAATAGTGGGCCATGCTCCAAAAGTCATGTTTCTTGGGCTCAATCATCATGAAAACTTCATACTAACCATGAAGTTTCTATGGCTAAATGTTAATCGCATTATATATTCACCACATGAGACCCTTATATGATATATTTGGCCTACATAAGGCACACAGGTGTTATGATTAAACCACAACAAATTGCATAAATAATAATGTATCCGAAATCCCACTCCACAAGTCATTCCTTGGGCCACAGTCAAGTATATTTAGACTTGGAGTGAGATATATAAGGTAGGAGTAGCATTTATGCATTAGAAAACTTTTGTGAGGTACAAACAAGGTCACAAGGTGAACCAAGGGCTTTAAGCCCTAAATAACTATCTTCTAGATAAACATCATATCGTTAGATATGAAAAATATTTATACTCTCTGTCTTAGATGTCGCTTCTCAAGATTAATCATCACAAATAACAACTACAAAAAAAAATTGTCTTTTGGGTGTGTTTAGTACCAAATTAAGATGTAGATGTCATTAATATATTGAACATAGCCTTTAACACCATTACTGAAGATAAAATATAGAATCAATATCTTGTTGAATCCGTTTAGGTTCAATATCCTTTAACTAGACATCATGCCAACACACAAGCCCTTTCTAGGAATTATTTATAAGCCTTGAAGGAGGGTATAAGTGTTTTGTATAGGGATTTTTCACTAGAAATGGGCCTAGGCAATCCCATATCCATATGAATAAATGAGGGAATTAATCCATAATTAAACATTTGTTAGTTAAAACTCCATGAGAAAATCCAAAAAAAATGATATGAGCCCACAGTAGGATTTATTATCCCTAGGAGTTGAACATGGGTTGCACTAAGATGTTTGGCTCATATTGGATTGACTTCAAGAGTTTGACCATGTTTGTTGTTATGAAGAAAACTCCATAGCCCGTTTTCATTATTTGGCTGAAGGAAAAAACATCCTTAATCCATAATCATAGCTTCTTTAGCTAAAGTTCAATGACCATTTATTTAAATTATGACACAATATCATAGATGGTTTGTGGGGCCTCTAATATCATCAAATATTAAAAAACACTGTTTCATGAAATTATTTAGGTTTCTTATGATAAATATAGCTATAAAATTACTAAAAAAGGTGTTGATTCATCAACAAGGATGAGGGGGGCATAATTCCCTTATAAACTATTCTATGTTCTAAAGCCTGAGCACCACGAAAAACAACTAGAAAGAATGACACAATCCCTCTCCTTGGAATCCTTAACATATATATTTAATGTAGGCAAAATTATGAGCTCCTAATAACCATTGATGGATGTCACATCCATGGCCATAGTTGACGAAGTGAATTAAGAGCCTTGAGCACTAAACCTTTCTTCTTAGGATAAAACACACATGAAAGTACTCAAACCTCAACCTTTGGCCTCTCATTTTAACAATCACCTCCAGAGATGTTATGGGTACCAACACTAGATTACTTATGCACCAATAATGTGTTTAGAGGTTTATCCAATGTCGCTAGATTAGACTAATGAACATTGTACTGCAAAATGATGCTTTTTTGGCTTAATCACCATGGAAAAACCCTAGTAATGACAAGGATTCTATATTTATGTTTCCGAGCTCATTCTTGAACAACTACATGAAATGATGGTATTGTATCTTGGGCTAATGTGAGGGACATGGGTCACATGATTAAAATAAAATTTCTTTCTAACCATGAAGTTTCTATAGCTATAAGGATGGGCTCATTCTTCAACAACTATATGAACCTCTTATGCGGTATCTTGGTATTACTTAAGGGATATGGATAATATAATTATACTTCAATGTGTGTCCTTACTGAGAACCTATCTTAGAAGTTGTTGACGATGTTGGTTTCAAATGATAGTATGGTAGTCTTGCCGGCATGAAATGAAAATGAAACCTAAAAATGTTTGGAGTAGGGCCCTGAAGAGAAAGTATGGTCATTTACAATTATCTTAAAGATTTTTCCTTGGTTGCAGTAAATGACACAAGAGAAATGCATGCAATTTCGAGATAAACAAGTATGTTAGTATTGTTATGTATTCCATTGTAAAGTGTATGATGGTTATTTCATGAAACATAAAATAATGTGTGTGTTTGAAAGAAAATTAATAGTACTATCCTAGCAAAGAAAAACACATAAATCTGAAATATTTTTTTGTAATGTTGAGAAATAGTTCATCAATAAACCACGATCATGAAAGCAAAAGACACACATTTCAAAGAAGCATATTAAATCCATGAAAATAGTTCATTTTCATTAGTTATAAATTAACATAAGTACACCCTAAAAAATAAAGATAGTCTCACAATTCATTTAACAACCTATATACATGAAAAGTGTGTCAACTAAAAGAGCTCTGAATTATGAAGTGAATGTTCCAAGTTACACCATTAAAACGTTCCAACACTTGTCCCAATAGTGGAGATTTAAGCCACTAGTTCCTTCTCATAATCTTATTCTTCTCTCCTGTGCATAGCTTGAGAATCCAACGTAAAAATTCCTTTGCTTGCACTGCCAGGGTGTATATATTAAAAATGAGGTGACTCTTCACCTATCTTGTAACTCTTCAGCTCCCCTCGTGACTCCTGAGCTTCCTTAAACACATTCACAATTTTTTTTTGTATCACAATTGTTTCAATTTAGGAGTAGGGTAATATTGTTTTGAGTTTAGGATGATC
Organism: Pinus taeda; assembly: GCA_000404065.3. Lineage (NCBI taxonomy): Eukaryota > Viridiplantae > Streptophyta > Pinopsida > Pinales > Pinaceae > Pinus > Pinus taeda. The sequence goes on from APFE030246029.1 coordinate 362,038, forward strand.
AAAGTCTTAGTTTTTATCTTTGGTGTTCCTCTGCTACTAGTGTGCCTATTTAGTACCCTGATGGAGTCACTAAAGGAACATAAGAATTGATTCACTGCCAACAATATTGTTTAGTACCATATCAAAGTTACTTGCTTCATCTCCCTCCACAAGAAGTAATTCTCTTCCTTCACCTCTTATTTCCTTTATGCTCTATGCACATCAGCATTGTATCAGTGTTTACATTGCCATAGTGGAAAAGGGATCGCAAATTATTGAGAGAAAAATAGTTTTTTTTCTCAGCGATAATTATATATACCTCTCATATTGATATGTTGATTGTATATTTTCCCCTTTCCCTTCTTTAATTGATTGGATTGACATGAAAAACACTGAATAATTACGAAACCAAGGAAAGAATGAGGTTCCTAGAATAGAATCAAGTTTCATAGTTCTACAAAAATCTTTCCTTATGAATGGATGATATTTTTCGTTAACACATCATTGACCATAAGGATATAGACCAAGAAAAAGGAGAAGGGATGAAATTTAGGAAAATGTTGTTGTGCGTGACAAGGCCCTTTTCAACATTTGTTGCATGCATTGGAACCAAAGAAAACACCTTCACATAACCTTTTATTCACAGGACAACAACACAAAAGACAACGGAAAGGAAAAAGCATGACATAAATAAATAAATAAACTAAAATATGGGAAAATAAATATGTACATATGGTAGGGACATAACCATAGATTCATATTAAAAATATTTCTTGAGATCTTAGCCATTGACAAGGAGAAAGTGAATCTTTCTATCCAAGGATTGGAGAGGATAAGTATGGTGGCCATGTTTTTAATGAAAAACATAAGTTCTGATACATAGGGACTAGAATTTAGTGTGGTTACGTTTTTGTTCGTGGTATTTATCTCACTTCAATGCTAGGTCTCACACATTAAAATCGTTATTCCCTACAAACTTCTTGTGAAACCATCACTTCATAAGACTTCGATTGATAGAAAAGTTTTCTTTCGTTTTCCTCCTTTCTTCCCATAATTTCAAAAGACTGTCTTTCCTACTCTAAACTACTAGGCATGACTTACCTCAAGATTCTTAAGGAATTTAGAGGGTTAGGAGATATATTTTTGTAGGTAGGATGGTTTCTTTCCCATACGCAAGGAAGTAAGGGGGAGTTTTTAGAGAGGTTTTTTGTGTAATGCGATCAACCCACAAGGAATTCACTAAAGTATTATGCTAGTTCCTTTTCTATGAGTAAATGGTTTTCTTGATAATATAAATTAGATTATCCTTGGTTGAATCAACTAAATTGTTTCCCTTAGTATAATAGTTGGATGAATTTTTTAAAACAATGCCATATGCTAATGAAAAATCTTAAAGTTTGAGCGATGGGAAGTAAGATGCATTGTATAAAACAAATGATGTAAGAATGGCAAACCTGGTGGTGATATTTTGTTTGAGGAAGTTGATGACCTCTTTCTTGTACACTTGTTTTATACGAACTGCTTCTGTCCACCGAGTAAAGTAATCTATAGGAGTTAAAATATATCGGCGCTTCCTCGATGAATGTCGAAACATTTCACCAATGACAGCCAATTCCCATTGTTGAAAATTTTCTTCTATAGTAATGGGATACAATGGGGCAATTGACCTTTTATCATGGCGAGAGCATCTTTGGCAAACTAAACACTTGTAGGCATAAGCATGTACATCCTTGAATAATAAGGGCCAATAGTAACCAACCCACATGATTTTGTGTGTAGTAGTATCACTTGTGTAGTCATTTGATGGTACGTCATGGAGACAGTTAAATACCATTTCTAAATATGGTGCTTCTAAACATTTGAGCAAGACCCCATTGTGATGCTTCCACTTTTTCTATGTTGATAAGCATGAGGAAAAGGTACCATTCTCGAGATAGTATCACACATTTGACTACTAAGGCATGGCTACATCAATTGGGGTAACTTGTTAAACATTATAAATTTTTATTTCCTATTCCCACAAAGTAGATTCTTCTTCTGGTGTATTAATCACTTCTACTACAAGCTAGAAAAGACCATGGCCTTTTATTATGTGAAATTGGATTGAATTGAGAATATACTCTTGCAAGTTTGTAATCTAGCTTTCCCAGCTCTCACTCAACTCTTTTTGTATAAAAGGTGATATATCCGTTGGGTGACGCACAAATATGATGACCTGACATTTCAGCAGGTATGGTCTAAAATTATTTACCACCTTATATACTTCACAGGATTTTTTACCAATGGTGGGGAAATTTAATTCATGTTCCTGTAAAGCCACACTCATGAATGATATGGGCCACTAATTTTTCTTAATCATCCTTCTATGTGAGAATGATGTGTAACAGAAGTGTCAAAGAAAAAGTTATAACAAGAAAACTTTTGCTTAAAATTTGGATTATATAATAATGGAGATTCGATGATTTCTTGCTTGATACAAGTAAATTCATCCATTTTCCTTTTATCGCATTTATGAATTGCATCCTTATTAATCATATCCTATAATGGTTTTAATATTTGTGTGTAATCTGATATGGACATGTGGAGGAAGTTGATTTTCCCTAGAAAGGACAACATCGCTTTTTTGTTTAGTGGAAATGATTATGACATATAGTCTTGACCCGCTATGGCTCCACTTTTATCCCACTCTTTCCAATAATATGACCCAAGAGATTTCCCTTGGACACTGTGAAGATGATATTCTTAGGATTTAAAGATATTTCAAATTTCCAACATTGCTCGAAAATTTGCCTTAGTGACACAAGTGATTAGTTTTCTTCTTTGAAATATTGTAACATCATTTAAGTATGCCACTACATTTTTCCAATTTAAACCATGAAATGTGATTTACATATCCCTTTGGAAGGTAACTCCTACATTAATGAGTCGAAAAGCAATTCACTCAAATGAAAAGGTACCCCACTTGGTCTTGAAAGTATTTTTCTGTCTGTTAGGTTCTACTACTAGAACTTGGCTATATCTAGGAAAACCATATAGTAACACGAACACATATGATCTAGATATAATTTTAAGGATTTGTTCCATAGATGGCTTGGGATAGTTATCCTTTTCTAAAGCCTAGTTAAAACTGTGGAAATCAACACACATACATGTCTCTTTGGACTTCTTTCTTATGCGAACCATATTAAATACCCATGTAGAATGACAAACTTTCTATATGATATAAGCATCCAACAATTTCTTTAGTTATTTCTGAAAGAGGGATTCGAGTGTATGATGAGCATTTCTCAATTTCTACTAGAAAGGCTTTACCCCTTCTTTGATGGGAATCACATGTTGTATTATTCATGTGTCATAAGTTTTCAAGTCATCATACATCCTTGCGAAAAAATATTGATACTACTTAAAGGCAGAGATAAAATATTTCCATTCTTGAGGTGTGTAACACATACTAAGTTTCACATTTTTTAGATCTTCTTTTGTACTATGATTAACATGTTCATTTGAAAGAGTAGGACTATGAGTCATCAAACTGGCTAGTCCCTTGAAACAATTTTTGAGGCCATAAAATTTTTCCAAAGATACCACACTCTTAGGCATGGGGTTTCCTATGTTTGTAAGAGAAGTGTCAAAAGAAAAAGTATATAACAAGGAAAATTTGCTTAAATTTGGATTATACAATAATGGAGATTCAATGATTTCCTGCTTGATATGAGTAAATTCATCCATTCTCCTTTTATCCCATTTATAAATTGCATCCTTCTTAATCATATCCTATAATGGTTTTAATATTTTTTGCGTAATCTGATATGAACATGCGGAGGAAGTTGATTTTCCCTAGAAAGGACAACATCACTTTCCTGTTTAGTGGAGGATGATTATGACAGAAGTCCCCTGACCTGCTATGGGTCCATTTTATCCACTCTTTTGCATAATACGACCCAAGAGATTTCCCTTGGACACTGTGAAGATGATCTTCTTAGGATTTAAAGATATTTCACATTTCCAGCATTGCTCGAAAATCTGCCTTAGTGACACAAGTGATCAGATTTGTTCTTTGAAATATTGTGACATCATTTAAGTATGCCACTACATTTTGTCAAGTTAAACCATGGAATGTGATGTACATATCCCTTTGGAAGGTAACTCCTACATTAATGAGTTGAAAATCAATTCACTCAGATGAAAAGGTACCCACTTTGGTCTTGAAAGTATTTTTGTGTCTGTCAGGTTCTACTACTAGAACTTGGTTGTATCTAGGAAAACCATATAGTAACAAGAACACATCTGATCTAGATATAATTTTAAGGATTTCTTCCATAGATTGCTTGCGATGGTTATCCTTTTCTAAGCCATAGTAAAATTGTGAAAATCAACACACATCACGTGTTCTGACTTCTTTTAGTGAACCAGATTATAAGACCCTATAGAATGACAAACATTCTATATGATATAAGCATCCAACAATTTCTTTAGTTATTTCTGAAAGAAGGATTCAAGTGTATGATGAACATTTCTTAGTTTCTACTAGAAATGCTTTACCCCTTTTTTGATGGGAATCACATGTTGTATTATTCATGTGTCATAAGTTTACAAGTCATCATATGTCCATGTGAAAAAATCTTGATACTACTTAAAGGCAAAGAAAAAATATTTCCATTCTTGAGGTGTGTAACATGTACTAAGTTTCACATTATTTAAATCTTGTTTTGTACTAAGATTAACATTTTCATTTGAAAGAGTAGGAATATGAGTCATCAAAGTAGCTAGTCCTTTGGAACAATTTTCAAGGTCTTGAAAAATTTCTGAAGATACCACACTCTTAGGCATGGGGTTTCCTATGTTTCCCTAAGCTAATCCATGCAAGGATTTATCATGCTTGTCTTCATTTATGGTCATATCCTTCACTGAATGAAAATTCACAATGAAGTGTTTATCTATTGGTCATCGCTAAAAACATGAAAATTAGTAATTGTAATGGGCATAGATGGCCTATAAAAAATCTCAACTAAAAATCCATTCTTTAATGATGACAACCTAGTAGTAGGATTAGCTAATGTATCTACAGTAACATTAGGAACCTGAGGAACAAAATTAATATGAAAATATTGGAAATGTGAAATGAGATGACATACCTTTTTTTGATAATTCCTAAGATTGGGTGACACACAATGAATAGGGTTATGTACCTTGCATGCAACAATTTGTAAATCGCCTATTAATTTGAGTGCTTCAAAATTTAGGTCAATGGATTTCCTTAAACCAAAGATGAGTGCTTCATATTAAACAACGTTGTTATTGCACACAAATTCCAAGTGACATGAGATCAGATGTTTGTTCTACTAAGGGCCTATTGAAATGCAACTAGTTCTAGAGCCCTTCCGTTTCTTCGAACACTTAAAATGGAATGTTGAAATGTTAGAAATACTAGGGTTAGTTGCTACACTAGTACTACTTACATGTATTATAGTAGAGTCATTTGCACTAGTTGAATTATAATGAAGGAGTCCCAATTGTGTATTTGGTGGTATTGATGAAGGTTGCACTAGATAACATTCACTTTCAACCTCTACAAAATAATTTCCAAAAATAATATGCACATAAATTATAGGCTCATTAGGTGCTCATGGATCATAAATGGCTCACTCTCGACTCGAATTTGGTTGTTCTTGCACTAACGGAACCAAATGGAATGGTTCTATAGCAAATTATCTTCAATTTACTAAACTAGTCTCTACTCAAACAAAAAACCATAAAGCTTCTAGAATGGCCAACAATGAACATACCACAAAAATTGTGAAATATATAATAGATGATAAACGAACTATAACATATTAGGGTTCACCAACTTTGTTAGGAAACAAGCTCAAAAAAAGAAAAACAGATGGATCAATCCTTAGAATTCAGCTCTTCACGGGGCAACTCCTTTACACTACACAAATGAACAATCCTTGATGATTCAAATGACAAACACCTTCCTAAATATATAAAGGAGTCAAAGAGGACACAATATAACCAACGACCGCAACAACAATAACAATAAAACGGTAGAAAAAAAACAATAGTGGAGATCTATGGGCACGTAATAACAATATGGGGACAAATAAGGGGCACAACAAAAACAATAGGGATATAATGACAATAGTAATGGGAATCACTAGTATTATATGGACCTAACATGCCCCTCTCCTTCAAAAAAGTGTTGTCCTCAATGCTTGAGTAGTTTTGGGTTCCTCTGTATAAAATTGTCATCCTCCCATGTGGAATCTTCAATGGGTAAGCTCTTCCACTTGATGAGATACTCTGAAATTGATCGATTTTGTACCTATCGAGTTCTTGTTTCTTTGGCTACTTCAGGTTCCAATATGATTTTTCCTTCCTCATCAAGTTTTGGTAATATTGTTTGAACTAGAATCTTATCACCTATAACCTTGTTTAAGAATGAAACATGGAAAACTGGGTGCACTGAGGAAGCTACAGGAAGTTCTAATTTGTATGCCATAGTACCTATCTTTTGCAACACCTTGTATGGACCATAATACTTTGGTGATAATTTATTATCCTTCTCAAATTGCTTGAGGAAAATTTGTTTGTATGGTTTTAGCCATAGGAATACCCAATCACCTACATCAAAACTTCTTTCACTGTGATGTTGATCTTCCTATTTTTTCATTCCATTATGCGCCAAGGTAAGGTTATCCTTTAAGAGTTGGAGAACTTGTTGCTGATGCTCAATGTAATATTCAAATACTTGAACCTCAGAATTTTCTCTTAAATATGATGTGATAAATGGTGGATGATATCCATAAAGTGCCATAAATGGGGTCATTTGTGTTGCAGTATGGAAGGTAGTGTTATACCACCATTGAGCAAGAGGCAACCATTTGACCCATTGTGTCTTTTTATTAGATACAAAGCAACGAAGATATCCTTAAAAACATTTGTTACTATCTCAGTTTGCCCATCTTATTGAGGATGATAAGATAAGCTATGAGCTAATTGAGTCCCAAGACAAGAAAATAATTATGTCCAAAAATTTTCAGTGAAAATGGGATCTCTGTCACTTGCAATAATCTTTGGGTTTCCATGTAGAATTTGAATTGTTTCCATAAATGCAATATAAATTGTAATCACTTTATGGATGAGATAATGCACGAAAGTGTGCATACTTGGTAAGTCTGTCAACTACCACCATGATAACACTCTTTCTTTTGGACTTGGGTAAACCTATGATAAAATCCATTGAAACTTCCTCCCAACATTGGCTTGGAATGGATAAGAGTTGTAATAGTCCTGGGGTCTTAATTGTTTCAACTTTATTTTGTTGGCAAACCAAACATTCCACCACAAACTTTTCAATATCTTATTTAAGGCCATTCCAAAAAAAATCCTTCTTAACCTTGTGGTAGGTTTTTAGAAATCTTGAGTGCCCTCCTAAGGGAGAGGTGTGCAATTCCCTAACAATCTTTTGTTTGAGTTGGGAATTCTTACATAGGTATAACAGATCCTTGTACCATAATGAATCATTTTTCCAGCGAAATGTATTAGATGTACTAGGATCTTGTTGTATATTTTGAATGAGTGCCCACACTTCCTCATCAGTCTTCCACTCATCCCTTGCTTTGTTTATCCAATTTGTTTGGATAATAGAAATGGCACAAAGAAATGCTTCCACATCCTCATCCTTTCTTGAGAGTGCATCTGCCACAACATCTTTCTTTCCTTTTTATAGATGATTTCAAAGTCATAGTGCAACATCTTTATGACCCATTTTTGCTACTCTTCCGAGGATAATGTTTGTTCCAAAAATATTTAAGACTATTATGATCTGTTTTTACCTTAAAGTGTCTTCCCATTAGGTAGGATCGCCATTTCTTAAGTGCATGTAGTATTGCCAGTATTTCCTTCTCATAAATAGCTTTGTGTAAATGCTTTCCTTTGATTGGACGACTTCTGAAAGCAATGGGTCTTTGTTCCTCCATTAAAATATCACCAATTCCATTTCCTAAGGCATCACATTCCATAATAAAGGTTTTTGTGAAGTCCGATGTAGCTAAGACTGGTGCTTGGCACATTACCTCTTTAAGATGTTCAAAGGTCTTCATTGCTTCTAGAGTCCATGACAATGCATATTTCTTCAATAATGTTGTTATAGGTGCTGCTATTCTCCCATAATTCTTAACAAACTTGTGATAATACCCTGTCAACCCGAGAAATCCTCGTAGATGCTTTATGGATGTGGGGACTTTCCATTACTTAATGGTTTTAATTTTGCTAGGGTCTACCTTAACACCTTCATGAGATACAATATGACCAAAATATTCCACCTCTTGTACTCCAAAGAAACATTTGGACATTTTTGCATATAATTGTTTCTCCTCCTTTAGTTTTAGCACCATGTCAACATGTTCGACATCATCCTTCCAAGAATTGTTGTAGATTAGTATATCATCAAAAATTACTAACACAAATTTTCTAAGGAAGGGTTTGAAAATGGAATTCATCAAACCTTCAAATGTAGAAGGTGCATTAGTAAAGCCAAAAGGAATGACCAAAAATTCATAATGACCCTCATGAATTCTAAATGTTGTTTTTGTAATGCCTTCAGTCTTCATTCTGATTTGATGATATCTCGAATGAAGATCCAACTTGGTGAAGTAAATTTATCCATGCAATTCATCCAATAATTCATCAATGACAGGAATGGGAAATTTATCTTTAATAGTGAGTTTGTTGAGCTCCCTATAATCTAGACACATGCGCCATGATCCATACTTCTTGTTAACCAAAACTACTAGAGCAGAGAAAGAACCTTGACTAGGTTGAATTATACCAGCGTCTAGCATTTCTGCAACCATACGTTCAATTTCACTCTTTTGGACATAGGGATATCTGTAAGGCCTGATGTTTTGAGGAATACTTCTTGGAATCAAATTGATAGCATGATCATGATCACAAATAGGTGGGAGGCATTTGGGAGTCTCAAATACCTTAGAATGATTGTCCAAGAATTTTTGGATATCTAGAGAAATGGATGATTTCAATGTGGGAACCTCTAGTGAACATAATTGTGAAATTATGCTTCATTGTTCTTTCTTTAGAAGATTTGTCATCCATTAGAGATAATTATCTTTCCCGGTTTCCCTGCGATACCCCTTAATTCAATTTCCTTTCCTTCTGAAGAGAATTTCATGAAAAGTTCTTCAAAATTAAAATCTATTGTACACAAGGATTGTAGCCATTGGACTCCTAGTATAACATCAACACCACCCATTGGAATGGAAAGCATTGGGCTATTCAACACATATTCTCCCATGGATAGCTTGATATTATGGCACTTTCCTGAGCAATTTATGGTTCCTCCACTTGCAACCATCACTTGACACTCTAGTTCTAGATATAGGAAGCAATTCAATTCTTTGGCTATCTTATAATGAATAAAATTATGGGTACTTCTCAAATCAATCAACCCTATTACATTTTTCTTCTTGGGTGTGGAGCCTGATTATCTTCTGTATTCAAAGGTATTGCCGCATTGGACCCCAGTTCGAAATGGGGCAGCAACGCCACCCGTAAAATATTCATTGTAGGCGGGTCCGGCAGGGGTGGCTATGACCTTTTGGGAGCCCCCCCTTCATAGGGGTTTTTGGGGGTAGAACCCCTAAAGCTAAAAACATATGTAAATTTGCCTTGTAAAACTATAGTAATTTCTAGTCAATCTAGGTCGTTCATTAGGCAGATGATTTGACGGTAGAAGTTATGTTTAGTTTAGGGTTTTTGGCCCTAGAAGGAAACCCCTCTCTTTGTATGAGGACATTGTATTGAGGCTATGTATATAGATGTGTATTCTCTGAGCGAGAAATAGAGAGGTGAGACTGTGAGAGAAAATAGAGGATATTATAGTGGATTTCCTGTAGGTTGTGTCTCTTCATTTTGCTAGATAATAGAAAGGAAGGACTGGCTATTCGGGGTGGACATAGTGCAAATTAGGTCAACCACGTATATCTTTGTCTCTCTGGTTTTATGAGTTTTATTTGTTTATATTTATGCAATATTATATGTGTTCCATTGCTCTGTAATATATAATTTTCTAACATTTTCTTCTTGATATGCCCTTCTATCTTGATAGTTTGAGGAGTGGTAATTCCCGCCAATGCATTACAAGATATGGTCAGATTCATTTCTTCTTTTTCTAGGGTTTTTTCCTGGTGTATATCCTCTTTTTTTTACATTTCTTGTTCCTTTTATTCCTCCTCTTCACAATCTATGTAAAATAATCTCTTCTCAGCACACTTATGAGCTTTAGTGTATTTGCTATTACAACTGTAACAAAGCCCTTTTTCTCTTTTTTCTTCTAATTGTTGCGGTGTCAACCTTGTAGGCTATGGATGGCTAGGGGGAGAAACACTTCCATCTTTATGATTGTGAGTGGTAGGCTTCCTTGTTGCCATAATTTTGCTTTCCATTTTTCTTGCCAACCTAAATGCCTTCTCCAATGATTCTGGTTGCCAAAGGAAAACTTCATGTTAGATGTTATCTTTTAAATTCCCTACGAACATATCAATCCTATGCTCCTCTAGAATATCTTTTACCCTTATATTCAATTTTTGAAAGTCCTCAATGTGCTCCATCATTGAACCCTTTTGTTTGAGATTCATCAATTGGCTAAAAAAAGTGTTTCTTTTTGTATCCTCATAATGCGCTATCATTTCATCCGTAAAAGTAGCCCAAGTGACAAGTTTTTTACGACAGCAAAGTCATTGATACCATACAAAATGATTTGGTTCCAAATATAAAGTTGTAATGCATACCTTTTGTGTGTTTTGCACATTATGGAGATCTAAAAATTGCTCCATTTGTAGTATCCATGTTCCGGGATCCTTGCCATCAAACTTCCTCATATAGTTCTTTGGAACATGGTGGTTCTTTGATCCAACGTTAGAGTCTATGAAATCATGATTAACATTTATTTTATTCTCATCACGAGTTTCATTTACTACCCTTTCGCCATTAGTAAGCATTTTTTGTAGAAACTTTGTCAAATCTGTCTTCAAATTTTCCATGTTTGTCTTCAAATCTATCTTCAAATCATCCATCTTAGTGTCCATGCCATCCATCTTAGCTTCTACGTCGTCCATCTTAGCTTCCACGTTATTCATCTTAGCTTCCATGCCATTCATCTTAGCTTCTACGCCTTTCTTTAAACCATCCATCTTAGCTTCCATGCCTTTATTTAAATCATCCATCTTAGCTTCTATTACTTTTTGTGCGAGTGACATTTGTTGTACTTGGTCTTGTAATTTTGATATATCATGTTGCATTTCTTCCTCTTCTCATGAATCATGCTAGAGATTTCAGGTTGCTTACTAGGTGTTTCCATTTTATTTCTTTGGGGCATCAATTATCAATAATAATGCTTTAGCATGCCCTTTGAATTCCTTCAAACTAATTTTTCAAACCAAGCTTATGCAAAAATTGGAAAAAAAAAAACTACACACCTTTTTTTTCACTTTGTAGGAGCCTGATATTGAATCTAATGTATTTTTGTGATTTTAGCTCTTCCAATTCTAAAATCACAATATGTCGTAGCCCTTTGTGTCCTCTTCCCAATGCCACCACTCTAATCGAAATTGGGTTCTCTAAGAAATATTTATGGACAATCTCCTAAGATGACTTTATTATATACCTTTTTAGAAGAGAAAACATGTATGAAGTGCCACGTGTCATTGTTTTGACCTTTGGATTTGAAAAATATATACAAGAAACTACAATCCATCCTCTTTGTGTAACTTCTTACTAAATTTCAATTTCATGCTCAAAGAGACAATTATGATGATTTTCCCATGATGACCTATTTGGAATGTAATTCGGGGGTCTACAAAAACCCTAAATTCCGCAGACTATATTGTTGAAAATATAGGGAGACAGGATCTAAAATTCAGAACCGAGCTTTAGACCGATTTCTTCTCAAATGGGTTTCTTTTTTAGCTTCCGAAACTTTGTAGCACAATAGTTATATCGAAAATCTCACGATGACATGTTTTAGATTAAATTATGGAGCTTGTAAAAACCCTAAATTCCTAAGATCATCTCTGCGACAATATAGTGAGACAAGCTTTGAAATTCAGAGCCAACGTTTAGAATGATTTCATCTCAAATGGGTTTTTGTTTTCGCTTATGAAACATTACATAAAAACGTTATAGTGAAAATGCAACAATGACCTATTTGGAGCAGCGAAACGCTAGAATCAAAAGCTATGTTACCAAATGTTAGGAAACCAGTTCACAAAAGATAAAAAAGTGGATCAATGCCTTAGAATTTAGCCTCTTCAAGGGGGAAACCTCCTCTACATTACAGAAATGAACAATTCTTGGATGATTCAAATGACAAAACCTCCTTTCTATATATAGGTGTTTGAGGGAACACAATATAACCAAGCCGACCTAATAATAATAATATAAAGGCACAAAAATAACAATAGTGGGATTCTAAGGGGCACAATAATAACAATATGGGGACAATAGGGGCACAACAATGACAATAAGGGATTAAATGACAATAGTAATGGTGGAATCACTAGTATTATAGGGACCTAACAAGCATCCAGTACTAAATATATATCTAACTAAATATATGATTCTGTCATCAATTTTTCCTATTTAACATTGATTTTGTTTGAAACATAGAGGGAAATTTCATTTGTAGATGCACTAGAATCAACAAGGAAATTATGGGCATTATAATTAAAGGTATCAAAATTTAGAAGAAATGGAGAGAATGTAGATGTAGCATTTACATTTGTTGCATTAAGGACCAATTCAATAATGGTCGGAGAGTTATCAAATGAAGCTTGAGAATCATAAACCATTCTACCTAATGAAGGATAAGATGTAAAAGCTTAAATGACCAATTCTTGTTGCCTTGCTACATTGGCTAGTTCTGAATGGAAATATTTTCACAAGAATTTTTCATATATTCAACAATGTTTTAATCAATATCATCATCATGAGTAGGATGTGCTAATGTGGTAGGTGATGTAACTTTATTCAAAAAATTAGACGTGGTGGGCTTATTCGTGTCATTCCCGAAAGCATATTTCGGTTACCATGTACTCCCAAACTTATTTTTTGTGGCATGAGAAGGACTACTAGGTAGTAAGATATTTCTTAATAATTTATCTATTACATCGTTCCGAGGCATTGATGCTTTGTTCCTCAAGTTATATTTCTTACTAGGTTGTGGAGGAGGAGCATCACCTTATGGAGGTTCACTAACACCTTGTCAATCATTATTGAGAATAAGATCCAGAGTGAAAATTGCATCACTAATATTTAATTTTTCCTCTAACGAGGTAGGCTCATCTGTGTCTTGTGTATGGTCAAGATGCTCTTCTTTTTTAAAACTTTCAATAACATTTGCAACCACAACATTCATGTTGTGCTTCCACTCAGGGCATGTTTTTCCTGAATGATCCTTATTTAACATTTTCCTTCCCCCCCCATCTTAATATTTTCAAGTTCTTTTAATAGCTAGGTTGGAGTTCTATGGTAAACAAATGTTTCTAAGAATAATTTTTTAAACTCCCTCCAATTATGGATTGAATTAAGAGGAAATTATGGTACCAAACCGAATCTATACCTTCTAGAGTATACTAAAACAATCTACATGCAACATCATCATAGTGTCCGTCTAACATCCATGAAGTATAAATTGTCAATGTGGTCCTTGACCTTTTATTTCTTGTCATCATCATGATTTGAGAGTAGCTTTCTCAAGTGCTTAGGCATGCGATGAAGATTTCCCAGGAGGGTAATAGGCCTTTAGGCCATCCTACGCAATTGTTCATTGGCCATGTCTTCATTGTATTCTTGATCTTTAACTTTTGATTTTGAAGAGTCTCCTCCTTAACTGTTCAAATTCATGATGTAATTAGGATGTTCTTCTTCTCTCTATTGTTCTTTGTTAGAAACTCTAAAGTCCTTCTTGTCTCCATCAATATTTTCCTCAATAGGTGAAAGGTCCCCTTGTTGATGTGTTATTTCAATAGAATCAACTAGCACTACATGGGTTCCAATAACTAAATCTTCCACTAACGAAACCAATCTTCAACTATGAGTTGTTTCTCTTTTTATTGGATTATGGGGAAGAATAGCAACAACAAGAAGCAATCCAAGAGCTCCTGCAAACTAACGAGTAATAGGATGGATTGTCCAAAGTTGGTCTTAAGTGACTTCAAAAGCTTATTTTGGACCAAGATGAGAGGGCTCTCCTCTCTTAGTTGTATGAGTTGGAGTTGAACTCAAATTTTTACGATGTTGCCTGGAAGGTTATTTGTTAGGATGTGGTGAGTTTTAAACAATAAAATGGTGGGAATCATTATGGCATCTTAAACTTTTGTTGGCGTTGGATTTCATCGACACTAAGGGGGTCTCCTCAGTCTGAAATCCCAAATAGACGTCATGCCTTTTGGAATAGGATACCCAAACGAAATGTATGGTCAGTTGACAGTATCTTAAATATTTTATATGGCTAGAATGAATGAAATAAGATAAATGCATGCACTTTCGAGATAAACAAGTATGTTAACTTTCTAATGCATTGAATTATAAAGTGCATGATGGTTATTTCATGAAATGGAAAATAAAGTGAGTCTTTCAAATAAAAGTAATAGTACTATCCTAACAAAAACACATGCGTAAATTTGAAATAATAGTTAGTACTCTTGCAAGATAGTTCGCCAAGAAGCCACTATCATGAAAAGCATATGACACACATTTTAAAGAAGCATACTAAAGCCAATGAAATAGCTCATTTTCATTAGTAGGAATTAACATAAGCATACACCATAAAAAAAGAAAGAATAGCCTGACAAGAATTTACAACATATGCATGAAAAGTTTCTTGCCTCCAAGAGCTTCAAACTATGAAGTGAAAGTTCCATGATACAGGATTAAAACAATACAACACTTGTTCCAATAGTGGAACTTTAAGCCACTATTGCTTCTTAAAAGCCTATTATTCTCTCCTACTCCTAGCTTGAGAATCCAAGGTTAAAATTTCTTTACTTGAGCTACAATGGTGTATATATAACAAATTAGGTGACTCTTCACCTCCCTTGCGAATCTTAAGCTCCACATGTGATTCTTGAGCTTCCAAAAGAATTTTCAAACTTGTAAGATACCTCTAGACTTCTATATTACTTTTCACATTCTTTGGATGACCTTTGGTCCTTCACAAAATTTACATTTCTAATTTTCTTTAAAATTACATAATTACATCTACAAAGGATGTCGCGGCATGATGCCTCACATGGATCTTGAGAAGACACTTTGACAAGCCATGACTTCGAACTAATGACATGGGATTTATGGTGATATGTCAATGTCAAACTTTTATTCTTGATGTTACCTTTATATATTCATGATAGATGTTTCATATTCTTCCTCTTTCTCCTCCAAAAGGATCTAATATATGGAGTCTTCTATGTGATCTTGGTCTTCCATCTTCTGTCATAATCTAGTGTCCCTTCATCTTATTATTCACTGATCATCTTGTCTTTGCAACTTCATGAGTTTCTTCTTGCACGGTCTCCTTGTCATCCTTCTTGAACATGATTCTTTTATGTTCGGATGCAATACTTATAAATGAAATTCACACATAATAAGATGAAAGCAGTTGAGAAATATCCTAGTGTAACTTTCTTTATGTAATTCACTAATCATCTTAGAATTGACTGTTGGACAAAGAAAAAGGCTGAGGGATTGGATAGTGCACAATTATAGGAGACAAGAGTGAGGGATTGATGATTGTGATTGTGGAATGCACAATGGTTGGAGGCTTGAGAGAAACAACTACACAATTGAGGGAGATAGTGACATAGTGAGGCAAGCTTTCCCATTGTCATTACGTAGTGTGTAATTGAAGAGACAGATAGGGAGACTGATTATTGACCAAAATTGTACAATGCAGAGTGGGAAGCTGACTGGGAGGCAATATTTTGCAATTCTGAGAGATAGGAGGCAACTACAAGTGCTATGACTACAAAATGCATAGTTGTTGGAGGAAATGATTGCACATTATGCAATTCTAGGAGGAATGGGATGTTGACTAACATGTGCTTCACTCAATGAAGCTCCCACGTATCATGTGTCTTCATCGCATCCTAAAAAATGCCTACATCTTGGTAAATACGTCTAAAAATCACATTATTTAACCCCCTACCAATGCGAACCCAATACACCTTCCCAATTTAAAAAACCCCTACCTTCAATAAATATTTTAGGTATCCATTGTTTTATTAAAAATTTTATACCCCTTTATATTTTTTCATTAACATTGAGCTCCATTTTTTATACCTCCCAATATAAAAACCCTTTAAACCCCATTATATGCTCAATATCTTATGTCATTTTTTCCTCAATATATATCCCCCAATTTGAATGCCTGTGGTATGGTATTTCTCCCCTAGTGAAGCCCATGTGTGCTCATTAAGTCTTGTAATTGCTCAATTCTCAGTTTGAGAAGGAAAAGTGAAGTAGGGTTGGTCGAGAAAGGAATTCTTCGGAATTTGACTAAGTGTGGGATCATTGAATAAAGGCAAAACCAAGATAGAACTTCGATGTTACTACACACTCCAGACGATTGATGACCCAACAATGAAAACTCAACACCCAAAATTACCATGAACCCGTTGAAATGAAAACTAAAAAAGAAATTCTTACCTCAAAGTTCAACACTTAAGATAAACTTTGTGACACATGTGAGAATACCAACAAAACAATGCATAAAACTTTGAGAATGAGTCATTAGATGTCTCTAGATAGGAGGGACCGATTAGTACCAAATTTTCATATTAGATATGTGTTATAATACCCTTTTACAATTTGAAACACTTTATTTACCAAAAGACGACACTTAGGTTTTATTCACAAGGCAACTAGGAAGCTTAGAGGACAAACATGGAATACCTTATACTACTATAAATTATTGCTCACAATTTTAAAGTAGGCTCCAAATATTGGATATACTCCATAATTCAGAAGGTGTTGTAGCGACAAAAATAAGACCACACCATAAGTCATTGTGCAAGCCATGGTTAGGGTTCCTTTACATTTGACTGGGATATAAAAATCATGATTATAATTTGTGCACTATAAATGGTGTTCAAAGTTCTAACATGGAAAATATGGAATAAAAGGTCTTAAGCCATCTATGAAAATCTTTTAGCGCTTTAGCACTATGTTTACCAAAGGGTAACACTTGGGCATAAAGCCCTAGATGCCACTTTTTCATCTCCATTACCATTTAAAATACCTATAAAACCATAAAATAAACCTCTCTAAGGGGTCTTCATTATCAAGGCTAAATATAGATGCCATTATGAGCATTTACACACTAATGATGTGTCAGAAGGCCTTAAACATCATTTATGAAGTAAAATAGGTTCTTTAGAATATTTTTGAGTTATCTTGGGCTCAATATCATTTAATCATTTGTCATATAAACAAATGAGTCCTCTAAGTGTTATACATGAAATGGATACCATTAGATAAATTTCGACATTAGTGATGGGTGTAGGGGATTATACTAGGGTTGAAAAAGAAAAAAATGCCTTTCATAGGAAAAATAACCTTCTAATCCTCAAGTACTGTGAAAAAATCCCCTAAAAATAACACATGGCCTTTAAGTGGAGTATCAAAACCAGAAGTGGTACTTTCATCATTGTTCGACATTTTTTCAAAAAAACAGTTGTGGTTTATATTACTATACTTGGGATAGAATAATAAATTCTAATGTTAAATTATTTCTTATGAAATATAATTCCTAAAATATTCTCTAATGCTAAAAGTGATGGAAACCTTGGAATGTTACAAATATATGTGATAATAACATGTGCATGTCATTAATGTCAGTGCATTTTTTTTTTTTTGAAATGGTCGGTTGCTATATATTATATTCTGAAAAAAAACAGGGATTTCGAATCCTCTGGTACATAGTTTGCACAGACTGAGAAAGAGCAAGGGGTTTACAAAAAGTGGCTACCCCCTTGGTCCTTAGTTTTCTTTTTTGCTACTATTAAAAACAGCACTACTATAGATTCTAATAAAGGAGAATAACAGAAAGATACATTTAAATTTCATTCAGTCAATCATGATGTGTTGGATATGTCTTGTCGTTGATTCCTTTGGCTTGTCATCTTTAGCTTCTTGTTTAATGCTGGAGGAGCTGGTGGCAATGGCGTTCTTTTCCATCATGAATTTCAGAATGGAAATTGATTCTTCGGCATGGGCGCAGCGGTTTATGAGCTGCCTGAATTGCTCTTGGAGGGAGGTAGCCTTGTGCATAAAAAGCTGGATTTCTGCTTTATATTTTTCAGTGTTAATGCGGTCCTGTTCAAAGAGTCTCCTGCTTTGCTCGTCAAGACGCCTATCGTGCTCTTCTAATCTTGCGTCCAAAAGTCTTTGATTTTCATCTAACATTGACTGCTGAGTCCTTATTTCTTCTAAATCAGCTTGCAGATTAGCACAGTGAAGGCAATCCTCACTGTGCGCCATTTAAGGGAGAATGTTGCGGTTGGGGAGGTAGGTGAAAACAGAGGCCAAGTGGGCAGGAGAGTTAAGAGCGTTATTGAATGCTCTATTAATGTCAGTGCATTACTAACACATGCACCTCGCTATAAATTGAGAAACAAATAGTGGGATTGCCTATTTTCTTCGAGATGTTGGATTAATTGTCTACTTTGATTTTAGCATTCGAATGGAAATCTTGATAATTTGGGCCACATAAATAAAAGCACATCTATTTTCCTACCTCCCTATTATTATCTCAATTTTCATCCATAATTTTAGATATGATCCACATAATCATTTTTTATGAAATTATACACAATATAAATATTTGTATGCTAATTTTAAATATCCCTTCTTCTTTTTTTATAAAACAATATTTATTTCCATATTTTCTAATTTGTACATATGATATAACTCTAAAATATATTCATCTGTTGCTTCTAGTGTAACTTTTCATTAACTAGGCCATTTGAAAAAAATATATATATTGCACAATCATAGACATAGACATACAATCTTAGAAAATATATTGATTATCCTAAGATCCTTAAACATGGTTATAATGAAAAAATCTTCTATTTCATGGCTTCAATGTATTTATTAACTTTAGAAAATTATATAACTATGTTATGCAACCAACTCACAAAATAGAGCAAAAGATAGATCAACGACTTCAATATCAGCGTCTTCAAGGGGAAACCTCCTTTATATTAAACCAATGAACAATTCTTGGATGATACCAATGACAAGATGTCCATTCTACATATAGGAGTCTAAGGGGTCACAATATAATAAGAGGCTACATAACAATAATATTGTAAGGGAAGAACAATAATAATATTGGGTTTCTATGGGGCACAATTATAACAGTATGGGGACTACATGGGCACAACAATATAATAAGGTGGTTGCACTAATAACAATAAGGGTCTACACTAGTAGTATAGGGACCTAACATACCACTCTTCCTCAAAAAAAGCATTGTCCTCAATGTTGGAGTAGTTTTGGATGCTTTTTTATAAAATTGTTATCCTCCCATGTGGAATCTTCAGTGGGTAAGTTCTTCCACTTGATGAGATTCTTTGAAATTGATCAATTTCGTCACTATTGGGTTCTTTTTTCCATCACTTCTTTAGTTTATAATATGAGTTTTCTTTCCTCATCAAGTTCTGACAATATTTTTTGAGCTAGGAGCTTTTCACCTATAACCTTCTTTAAGCATGAAACATGGAGAATTGGGTGCAGTTGTGAATATTTCGAAAGCTCCAATTTGTATGCCATAGTACAAACCTTTTACAACACCTTGTAAAGACCATAGTAAATTGGTGATAATTTTTTATCCTTCTTAGCTTGCTTGAGGGACATGTGTTTTTATTGTTGTAGTTGTAAAAATACTCAGCCGCCTACATCAAAACTTCTTTTGATGCAATGTTGATATCCATGTTCTTTCCTTCGATTCTACACCAGAGTGAGGTTATCCTTTAAGAGTTGGAGTAGTTCTTGCGGATGCTCAATGTGGTCTTCCATTGCTTGAACCTTATAATGATTGTCCAAGACCTTTTGGAGATCTGTAGAAATAGATGTTTTGGTTGTTTGAAGCTATAGTGAACATAATTGTGCAATTACTCCCCATTGATCTTTCTTTAGAAGCTTTTTCATGCCATTAGACCTGATTATCTTTCCTGGTTTCCCTAGAATACACCATAATTCCTTTTCCTTTCCTTCCCATTTTTTTTAAAGAAAAATTCTTGAAAATTAAAATCTATCGTACCCAAAGATTGTAACCGTTGGAATCCTAGTACAACATCTACACCACCCATTGGAATGGAAAGAATTGGACTATTAAATACATATTCTCCCATGGATATCTTGATATTATGACACTTTCGGGAGATATTTATGGTTCATCCATTTGAAACCATCAATTGACACTTTGGTGTTGGATATAGGAAGCAATTCAATTCCTTGTCTATCTTATAATGAATAAAATTATGGGTGCTACCCGAATCAATCAATACTATTACATTTTTCTTCTTGATATGTCCTTCTACCTTGAGAGTTTGATGAGTGGTAATTCCTGTCAATGCATTACAAGATATGATCAGATTCATTTCCTCTTTCTCTGGGGTTAGTTCCTGGTGTATATCCTCTTCTTTTGATGTTTCTTATTCTTTTTCTTCCTCCTCTTCCCAATCTATTTACATTAATTTCTTCTCAACACACTTATGACCTTTAGTGTATTTTTTATCACAACTATAATAGAGACCTTTTAATATTTTTTCTTCCAATTTTTGAGGTGTAAACCTTGTAGGTTTTGGAAGACTAGGAGCAACAACAATTCCATCTTTATAGTTGTAAGTGGTAGGATTCATTGTTGCCATAATTTTTCTTTCAAATTTTCTTTCAATTTTTCTTGCCAACCTGAATTCCTTCTCTGATGCATTAGGTTACGAAAGATGAACCTCATGTCGGACGTTACCATTTAAACTCCTTATGAAGACGTCAATCATATTATCCTCTGCAATATCATTTACACTAATATTAAATTTTTGGATGTCCTCAATGTGCTCTGCCATTGAACCCTTTTGTTTGAGATTTATTAATTGGATAAATGCTATCATTTCCTTCATGAAAATGGACACATGACAAGTGGTTTATGAGAACAAATCCCTATATACCAAGCAAACTAATTTGGTTATAAATATAAATGTTTAATATGTAACCTTTGTGGGAGTTGCACATCATGTAGATCAAAATATTCCTCCATGTGTAGTATCCAGGTTATTGAATCCTTGCCATCAAACTTCCTCATATTTATATTTGGAATATGGTGGGTATTCAATCCAACATTAGAGTCTATTAAACCATGATTAAAATTTCTTTTGTTCTCATCATCTGTTTCCTCTACTACCTTTCCAACATTAGGAAGCATTTCTTGTAGAAACTTTGTGCAACCTCCCTTCAAACCTTCCATGTCTTTCTTTAAATATTCAATGTTCCTTTTTATTTTTTCTTCCATACCATTAATAAAATATTTCAAATCTTCCATTTCTTATTTTAAGTCATTCTTAAAACCATCCATCTTATCTTGCATTTAATTTTTGGTTACTCTTTGCCAGAGCAAAATTTGTTGCAAAATTGTGATATATCATGTTGCATTTCTTCTTATTCTTCATGCATCAGAGTGGAAATTTTGGGTTGCTTACTAGGTGTTTCCATTTTATTTCTTTGGGTAATCAATTAATGATAATTATGCTTCACTATTACCTTTGAACCACTTCAAACTAATTTTCCAAACAAAACTTAACAAAATTGTTTAAAAAATAAACACATGTTTCTTTATTTGTAGGATCTCGATATTGAATCTGTTGTATCTCTATAATTTCCAATCGCCAAGTTCTGACTTTTCATATTTTGGTCACTTATTGAGTCCTCTTTCCAACCCCACAAGTTTGATCATGATTGGATTCTCCAAGAAACTGTTATGCCCACTCTTCCACGATGACAATATTAGCAACTGGTTTAGAAGAGAAAACTTGTACGAATTTCCACATGTCATTGTTTCGACCTTCAACCATGAACATGATACCCAACTAACTAAAATCCTTTGTATTGCTTTCACTTTTTATGAAATTTTAATCTGATTCTCAAAGAGAAATTTATGACGTTTTTCCCAAGGTCACCTATTTGAGTTTGAATTCAGGAGCCTCCAAAAAGCCTAACTTACTCAATTCATATGTTTGAAAATATAGTGAGACAAGATCTAAAATTCTAACACGTGGCTCACCAATATGTAAGATCAAATGGGTTTTAATTTTAGCTTTTGAGGGTTTGTAGAAAAAAAATTATAGAGAAAATTCCATGATGAACTGTTTGAAGCAACAAAACCCTAGAATCTAATGCTCTGATACCAAATGTTATGCAACCAACTCACAAAATAGAAGAAAAGATCGATCAACGACTTCAAAATCAGCCCCTTTGAGGGGGAAACCTCTTTTATCTTACACAAATGAACAATTCTTGGATGATACAAATGACAAGACCTCATTTTTATATATAGTAGTCTAAGGGGTCTAAATATAATCAAAGTCGGCATAATAATAATAATATAAGGCCACAACAATAACAATAGTGGGCTTCTATGGGGCACAATAATAAAAACATGTGGACTACATGTGCACAACAATACAATAAGGGGGTTGCATTAATAACAAAAAGGGGCTACACTAGTAGTATAGTGACCTAACAAACTAATATGGAAAAATATGGAAAAATACTGACAAACAAAAATCAATGATTATTGAGAATTATACAAACATATTATAGGCTTCTCATCATTTTTATACTAAAACAACATGTTAACATGGACTTATGAATTGTATTTTAAGAAATTTAGCATAATAATTTCAAAAGAAGATGGATTATTATAATCTATAGATATTTCCAATAAATTAAATTTATATATTTTGAAAGATCATTTTATTTCCTATTTATCATTTGTCTCAATCATAGCCTAGTCAATTATACATGTAGCTTCATAATTCCTCCTTGTAATCTAATTATCATTTTCCATATTTCCATTGTGACTAATTTTCATGAGAGGAAAGCGCTAGTTTACACCAACTTAGAAAAATAAGTAAACCCAAAATCTTTATTTCTTGCTATTCTCACTACATAAATGTCTAAGGATGTTGAAGAGGACCATCTAGATAAAAAATTATATTAAAGAAAACTCAAGAATTTCTATCTAGTGTAAGGAACATTTTCTCAAGAAACATAGAAGGAAGGATGAGCTTGATCTTATATATTTTACAATATATGAATGATGATCATATCCTAGATAGATAAATCATTATGGCTAAAGAGATGCTTGAAAAACTGAAGAATGAAGAGGCATCTCTTAATCCAACATCAACATTTCTGTCTAAAATATGACATGATATGATATATGTTTACCTAAGACAAACTGATAAGGTCCCTTTAGAAAATATTCCTGCCAAGCTATAGAGGGGCTAGGACGCTGAGAATAAAATCATTAAACAATTAATTATATGTTGTGATGATCTTGATAATAGGAAATGCTAGTTCCATTTTAGGATTTCTAAACTCATGAAGGAGATAGAAAGCCCAACTCCCTTCAATATGTTAAGCATATTGTGAATGAAGAATTTTATAATGGTTTAGGTGAGAATAAAGCCACTTTGGGGATGTAGTAGACAATATTATACAAGTAAATACATAATATAACATTGTGGACACTAACTCAATATAAAAATACCAATTGCATTAAAAGTTTATGTTTCATTCGAGATGAATTGATCATCCTAAAGTTCAAGGAGGATATTTCATTAGATGCACTTTTGGATTGTACTAAAACCTACATGGATCAAGTGATCAATGCATCCTTGTAAACATCGCGAAATAAAAAATGGTTAAGATAATAATCCCATTAGGGACTTGATATTCCATTTAGTTGAGGAAAACATAAAATAATTTTATAAATTTATGAAGGGCTTTAGAATGGATAGCTTTTTCCCCTCCATTCTTTTTATATGTAAAAGTCATAAAATATATTCGCATTCCTCAATTTTTTCTTCTAGTTCTTTGTTTCTTCATTTTACCTTTGTATGTCTTAGCTTGGTATTAATTATACGTTGTATTTTTCTTCATATAATATTTTTGTAGTATTCTAGGCCCATTGGAGGCCAATCCTACCTCATAAGTGGGAACACATTCCCTTGTGATTTATTCATTCTCACAAGAATTTTTACAAGCTTGCAATCCATACTATTTTGAACATTTTGAAATATTCTTATGTACAACTTATTATTTTTTAAGGATCCATATAGAACTATCTATATCTATATCTATTATATGGTTCTCTCTTTATCAGCATTTTTGATAGATTTTAAACATGTGGTCTTGTTTCAGCTATTTTAAGTAATGGTGTAACATTACTGCAAAGTTTTATGGCTTAACTGTTTCATTTTTATGTTTACCCTAATATAACAAATTTATTGTTATTTTTATTTTATTATATTATCAAGGAAAGGTAATACTTTTGAAAAACTTAATTTTCATTTATTGGTGTTTATGTAACTAAACTACAAGCAAATGGAAGCATTTGTTCCAATTTAAGGATATGTAATAATTTATTTCTTAATATATATTTTTTGTTAATGAAGTGAGGGTTGACTTTCACACACCTAACACTGTTATTACAAAACTAAGAGAAGGTTCCATTCAACCCCATGTATTCCCATCATTGGTGTGTCCTTGTTCCTTGTTTGTGAAGAAGACATCAATAATGACCTCATGAAATTCCCAAAAATGTTACATCTGAAATGCATCACAAATTTAAAATGCTAAAACAACAAGCAAGAAATGCCATAAAGTGACTCAAAGCCACTCCACTCTATATTTTAGCACTTAACTATTAATAATTATTAATTGGTGCTTGTTGTTGCAGTGGTGAGATGTACTTTTTATTTTATGATGAACTTTTGTCTAGAGGGTTGTAAATATTGATGCAGGTTTGGTAGGTTTTTCCATCTTATATATAATGTGAAAAGTGACAGTGTATATTGTCACTTTTCATGGTATAGCTCATTATTTAGATTACTATATATTTACAAAAATATATACCAATATTTAAATTTTGTTTAGTTACTTGCATTAACTTAATCCATTATACCAAAGCCTAATATCCATCACTTATCACATAAGATACTAAGTATAGTAGTAAGAAACAATATAGTAATTAGAATAAACTATAACACATTCTATGTATAGAAGCATTAATTAGTGGAATAGTTTCTAATGTATTCTTGTTATGACTCGATCTTGTTACAACACAAAGGTAGCTTGAAAATTTCATATTTTCTTAAAGTTTGTCTATGTGGATATGTTTGATAATCACACCCACATCACATATGTATATGTATAATTATGAATGTTAATTACAAAAGGTGCTTGTGTCAACACCCAAAAGAAATGCAATGTTAATTTCTTCTTCATAATATTATGTAAAACCCTTGTTGCAATCTCTTTTTACATACAATATTACTTTATGTTTACTTGTAAATATTGAAGTTGGAGATATTGATCTTGGGCCAAGGATAAATTTCAATGACTTAAGTAAATAAATTTATGATAACACATGAGTATTTTGAGTTTCCTAACTTTCTATGGAATTGTTAAAGTGGTTAAATCTCAAGTAGTGGAGAAAAACAAGAAACTGATAGTTGGCACAGTTGAACCTTCTTGAATTTCCCAATATTCCAGGGAAATAACTACCACCAAGGGGCATCATAACTAGAGGGAGATGTTACATCTGGTGGAAATATACCGATAAGCGTAGTTGGACTTAAATGCATTCTAAGGAAGGAAAAAGGAAACATTTTTCCTATTTAAAAAAGAAAGAGCACAGATAAAGAAAGAGGAGATAGACCTTAAGGGAATGAGATTGTTAAAAATATGTTGGGGAAGGAAAGAAATAAATACCACTAAGAAAAAATAGTTGAGACATCACAGATTAAATAAGCTTGGGAATTGGGGGAAATTGTTGTGATCAAAACTCATTGCTTGGGTGGAATGTTTTGGTTTATACTTTATTCTCAATATCACAAATAAGTAATCAATTTGGTGGAATTATTTTTTAGAATGTTCAGATAGAATATCAAAATGGTGGAATTGAAGAAATAGTAATAGTTTATTTGATGTGATTGAAGTGAAGAACAAATATTGACAATACATGTTGTGGGAAGAGAAAAGAAATTTAAGGACATTCTTATAGAAAAGTGGCATTCAATAATATTCAAGAATGCATGTAATTAGTTCGCTAATATAATTGGTCATAGATGAATTTTTTGTTTAGTGGTTCATAATATATGTGTATTTGCATAGGAAAATGACAAAGAACATAAAAAGTAGTGAATAGAGAAAGGAACCTATGGACCCTAGTACACACACATGCAAAAATATATATAAAATAAAATACATATATTCGATATGACAAACAAAGAAAGGATATTGATGAATCTGTTCTGGGTAAAAGCTAGAAATGTCTATATGTAGAATTGTCATCAACAAAGTATGTAACTATATGAAATTTGGTTAAGTATTGTGGTTTGTAGAATGTTATAAATATTTCTTGAATGGAAGTTCTATATATTGAATGGATGAACTGTTCTTCTAAACTAATCTAAAAGGGTTAACCTTGTGATGCATTTTCAATTCTTGTGGCACCTACTCAATCGATAGAAAGTACTTTTAGAAAGCAAGTTGCATAAACCACATGCACATATGTATTAGTTGGTTACCAATTTACATCTTAGCTAGAATGGGTGTAGACAATAATTTTAACCAAGTGACTCAATGTAAGGAAAAAATATGGGAATTCATGAGGATAAATAAGTAGTTAAATATAAAAATAAATATACATGCATAAGGCTAAATGGTCACCAGAACGGGCCATATATGAAATAAGAATAAGACCTAAGATATATGTATAATAGAAACCAATCTATTTAAATTACTTACTACAAATATAAATACATTTTTCACATATTACAATCAACAGGATATATGTCCCACAAAATAAAACAAATTATAGTCATTCTATTGAGAACAACTTCAAACAAGTTTCTTGTGCAAAACCCATAAGTGAATAAAATAGAAATATTCAAATAAATTGAGTATCAAGGACTCATTACATGACCAAAGCGGAGTATCCAAGACTATGGATGAATACAATGTACATAATTAGAGTTGTGTACTAAAAAACATTAGGAAGTCTACTAGTTACATAATCAAAACTAAATGTGCTAGTTGGTAGTGAAATAGCTTGTGAGGTTTGTAATAGGTTTGTCACAACCCTAATATAAAGTATCCTTCCAAATTAAGGAAAGGGTTAATGTGGACATTTTTACATGGGACTTATATACAAGAAAGAACTAAGGTAACTAGATATAGGGCCTGAGGGCCTAACCTGGAAAAAGAGGAGGAGTTTTCACATAGTGGGTCATATTTAATTTCTATAATAAACCCAAAATTTGAATTAAGATATTTGGTTATGAAATTTATCGTTGTATTTTTTTCCCTTTGCTACCATACTTCTAAGATATATTTGATTGGATTTCATAGTCAGTATTGTAATAATTTTTAAACAAGAGAAGAAGAGGGTTCCTAAACTCTAACTTTTCTTTGTTGATTACGTAATTAGAGACAAGAGTGAATCTAAATATGAGTAAACAAAAAGGATCATTATTCTACCTGATGGTAATTAGCGCTTCTCATGGCCATTATGAGGCTGATTCACCAATGGGTTAGCCAATAGGAACTTATCACTATGAATCCCAACAAAGTGGTCATCACAAAAATTGTGAGAAAAGGAAAAAAAATAAGTAATAAACATGGGGTTTTGTGACCAAAATAATAGAAAATTCACATAAGTAATCAAGTGAAGGGTGCATTACTCCCTAATAACACATATATGAATTTCTAAGAGGATTGACCAAAGACAGAAAGGAAGAAGAAGGAGAAAATGGTTCAATACTTGAGAAACAAGTTATAAACAACCACATTAAGAGCTGATATAGAGCCAAGACATTTTCCTTTCCTTAGGAAATGGTGGCATCTAAGAACCCAAAAGTGTATAGGTTAGAAACCCGCATCCTTGAACCAAACTAAAAACCTTGAGTAGATTCTAGTAAGAAAAATGAAAAGAATCTTGTTTAAATGAAGAGAAATGGGTATAGTAAGTAAACCCAACCTTTTCCTAAGGCATTTTAAGGGTGAATCTACAAAAACAAGTAAACCACCAAAATAGCTAAGGTTTATACAGATAATTGTAGCAATAGAAGTAAAGATTTAGGGATTCGAGGGAATTTTAACGAACCCTCTTTCTCTAAAGAGAAACAAAATAAGCGAGTTACTCAAGGAATTGAATCCTACAAATACTAGACAATACTTGAAAGTTCTCTAGACAACCTATAGTCCTGCAACAAATTTCAATTAGTGAGAGAAGGTTAAATTTCAAGAATAAAAAAAGGGACAAATAGGATATCATTTATTTCAGAGTAGCATCAACAAATCCTGAAAACTAATTGATAAAGTGACTTTTGGAAAATATGTTTGAATTACCTAGTTCTTGGAGGCACAAAAATATGTTCCCCTATGAGGAAAACACTCAGTGAGAGAAAAATGCCATGAAAACTAGCACAACGTAGTTGTAAATTAAAACCCTAGGCATTCTACAATGGAAACTCAAACAACAAAGGAGAAACAAGTGCAAATCATGGCTAGAAGGGTATTGAATTTGGTTGATTGTACTTTCAAATCACATTGACCATTCGATCATGGGGAATGACTAGTACTATCGAATTTTGACTTAGCCACATGGTTGTCTCATAATCCTCCTTGCAAACACAACACATATACCAAATATACCCATGCCTCTAAAACCTTAGTGTATTACAAGTCATGAAGGGGGGAGGTTATGACACAGAATGGTCATAGCAAATTGGAAACCCAAAAGGAAAAAGGACCTCATTTTTTACACATGGTGTAAGTTTGACTAGTAAATGATATGTCATAAATTTGAACACACATAATATTGTGTTCTAAACATTTTATATTATTACCAAAGAGACTTGTAGGGAAGACAAGCCTTTGCGGTTATTATGAAATCCAAAGTCGAAGGTTCAAACCCATATTTTTATAACCACCTCTCTCTCTCCCTCTCTATGTGTGTGTTTGTGTGTTACCTCAATTGGAAATAAAAAACAAACATGATTATAAATTAATTATGCGGTAAAGTGGTGAAAATAAAATATATAGGAATGTATTTATAGTAATTTTGAATATGAAAAGTTTTTAACCATAATTATGAAGGATCACTTATACACAATATTGGGAAGACAAAGAAAATGAGTATTTTTATAAAGTGACATATAAATTCAGGTAATAGGTCAAGAATCATGCTAACAAATACTTTCATTACAATATACGAATCATAATGTATCACTGTTTGAGTATGTAGGAATATAGGAAAAAAATATATTTTGTGATTGGAGGGACATTACATGTCATGTTAGAGCTATAGGTTACGACACTAAGGCCTCTAAGCCAAATCACAACCAGTATTTAACTAAGTAAATTTTTCATTTACACAGTAATGAGCAAAGAAAAGAACAATCATGGAAGAACCATCTACATGACCTCCTGATGGAGAAGAAAAACTTTGGGCACATATAGGTGGTGAGGCATTACCACATAGAGAAGAACTATTAGAGATTTTGAAAGTTATAAAACTAAATATAGCTAATACTAAAATAGATAATGAAAATTTTCTAAAAGGTAATGATAATGAAGAGAGGATCATAAAAAGTTTAAGTGGAAATCCAAATAAGAAAATAATAGGACTAACTGTAGATGAGGAGGATAGTGAGGAGTCTTAGAAAAGGAAAAATATAGAAAATATCGACAAGAGTGAGGCCATAAAACATGAAAATGAAGTGGAAAATGAACATGGTTTAGGAATAGTTCCCTGATAGTACCTAAGAGAGTGAAGAAACAAAACGTAGAACTACAGGGAAATTTTTAAAAGATTAGACCTCTAGTATCTGATGGTGAACTGGAGGAGGCATATGAAGCTTAGTTATTAAATATAAATAGCTATTTTCAAGTGTATGAGTATCCTAGTGATCTAAAAGCTAGATTGGACACTTACCAATTCCAATGTAAGACATCCTTATGGGGGGGAGAGATTAGGACTATGCATAACTTAGAGGATATTATTGTGAGTTGGAAATATTTGCAAAAATACTTCAAGGGAAAATACTTGATAGAAAGGTATTATGATGATATATTTTAGAAGTTTCATGAGTTGTAGCTTGATCAGCTAACCATGGATGAATTAGTCACTAAATTCACCCATATACTATGATATGTGCCATACATTAGTGAGGAGAAAGCTAAATTCAAGGATTTGTCATCTTTCTACCCCTTTCCATCAAAGAGAAGATTGAGTATGACAATCTTAAGAACATGGATTAAGTTTTCATGAAGGATCAAATATTTTACCAACAATCTAGGCAAAGGAATGATAACTCAAAATATCGATAAAATAAGAAAAAGGAAAAATGTATGCGAGGGAGTAAAGGGTTCATATTTTCCTTAATTATGAATTATTGTAAGAATCACCAGAATAAAAATTTTAATACGCACAATAATTAGCATAAGACTCAGTTTCAAATAGGATCTAGATCAATCGATTTAAATGGTAATTTTTCTAATGAGAAAGAAAGATAAGCATTGAATGTTTGGGGTTGTGGAGATTCTCATCTACATCTAAGTTGCTTGTAAAACATCAAATGAAATCATGGTTTGTACAATGTATGAGAAGCCTCCACTTTAAATGATGTGGCTAGAAATATTCTTAGAATCAGCGTAGCCATAGATGATCAATAACATGAACATCAACCTAATATGATTGAAATATAATGTAACATTATGAACCACACTATGTTAATTTTAATAAGTCTAAGAGCTAGTTTAAGCTACAATATTCCTAAAATATAGACAAATGTAAGTTGAACATGGAAAAATTGAGGAATTGGTTGTACAACTAGCAACGAGTACAAAAAGGAAGATTACTATCTTGGTTATGGATTGTTCTACTAATTTGAATGGATTGGAAACATAAATGAACTTGAAAGTTCTTCCCCTCGTATCTTATGATGTGTCAGTTGGTATGGACTAGTTAGAAAAGAATAGATCAATAATTGGCTACCTAGAATAGATTATTACTTGTAGGGATGATGAGGAAAGGTACAAACCATTAATGGTATACCCAAATGAATCTTAACCAGACAAATATGAACCTTACAATTAAAAATATGTGCAAAAAGGCTTGTAAATTGTTTGTAGTATAGGTGGAATACTTGCCATAAGAAACTAAGGAGAACACTTTGGTTGAATTTGTAGTGGTGTAGGAACTCAAAGATATTTTCCCAGATGAAATTCATAGGTTACCACCAAAAAGAGATATTGATTTTACAATTAAACTAGTACCTAGAGAAACATAGTTGTCAAGGGCACCTTATAGGATGATTGTAGTAGAGTTAATCGAACTAAAAATGGAACCTTGAGAATGATTGGATAAGGGATATATTAGACCAAGTGTCTGACCTTATGGAGCACTCGTACTTTTTCTAAGGAT
This sequence comes from Pinus taeda, assembly GCA_000404065.3. Taxonomy (NCBI): domain Eukaryota; kingdom Viridiplantae; phylum Streptophyta; class Pinopsida; order Pinales; family Pinaceae; genus Pinus; species Pinus taeda. The sequence goes on from APFE030246029.1 coordinate 393,809, forward strand.
GAAAGATGACAAAATTAGGCTATTTATTTATTATAGCTAACTAAACAAGATAGCAATAAAAAAATACGCATTACATAGAATTAATGATTTACTTCATCAAGTAAGGGGAGTAACAATTTTCTCTAAGATAGACTTGACATATTCTTATCACGAACTCAGAATTAAAGATGAGGACATACATAAAATTGATTTTAGAACCAAAATGGTCATAATGAGTTCATTGTGCTTCATTTTAGAATCACAAACACTCCGACCATATTTATATGTTTAATGCATATTTTTTTCAACCAAGACTTGGATAAATTTGTCTTGGTTTTCAATAATGATATCTTGGTTTATCCCAATACATTATACAAATAGAGCAACGCTTAAAAATAGTGTTACAAACAGTCAAAGAACATTTTTTTTATCAACAAGGAAAATTTTAAGGATGTGTTAGTGTTAGTCTTTTCATAGTTCCATCAGGGATCAAAATCTACTCTTTTGCATTTTCATAGTAGGAGTCTTATATTGTAAATTTTTCGTCACTACATTAGGTCATGGATCCACTGATGGTTGTGTTCACTTCATTTTTTTCCCTAATGGAGTATACTTGTTGATCCTCTTCCATAGAGTCTTCAGTTATGGTTCATACTCACTCTGCAGTTCATTTCATTAGGTCTTAGGGTTTGGTCTAATTAGGTTTTAGGGTTCCACCAAAGTTAAAATTCGATGATTAAATGCCATAAATGATCAGAAAAAACATGAGGATGGCAAACAGAACTCAAGCATATTTGCTTGGAAGTCATAAGTTATTTTTTTAAAATCTTAATCTAGTTTTCACCTCAAAACATGTTTTGAGGTGAAACCAGAGTATTTAGTTTTTATTTATATTTCTAATGTAATTTTATGTCTATATATGTAATAATGATTCCCATAAGCTCCTAAGCATCTATTCCTACTGCCTAGCAACCACCACTACAAAAAAATCAAGTTAGCATGAGCATTAATCCACCTGCAAAAGAAAAAGAGAACAAACATTAAAAACAGAGTTATCAAAAAGACAAATAAAATTTGAAAAGTGGGTATTGAAAAAGTGAAAATCAAGTTGGTACCCATATATAAACCCTCTCATTCTATTATTACATCATTATGTTTATCTTGCAAGCCAAAGACCTCAAAGGAGAGAAGAAAGGAAAAATTTCAAGTGATTTTGAACAAAAGAGAGGTGGTGCTACACGTAGGCAACCGACGCTATGTTTCTGGAGAACTTTACCTCGCGTTGTAAGTAGGGAAGGAGGCGTTGCATGTAGGGAAGTGCGTTGTGTGTAGGGATAATTTTGCTAGTGCAAAAATACAAGGGTGGTATGTGTAGGAGCAGGCGTTGTGTTTTCGGGTGAGTGCACTGTGCGTAGGGCAGTGAGCCACCAAATCACTTCAATCTTCAAAATTCCACCAATTTTCTTGCAAATTCCTCCTCTACAAGTAAGTGGTCCTACTTCACATGATGTTTAGCTTACACATTTAATGTTTTAGACATCTCCTTCACTCTTAATATCAAACCCTAGTTTTCCACGATAAACCCTAACTAGCTTGTTTTTCCCATTATCTATCATTATAACTAAAACCATTTTTACATCATTTATTTTCCCGTAATCTATATTCCCTCATCTACCCATAATTCTCAAAAATCATCCATATAAACCCTAAAGCATCCCACTCATTACAATCTTCATTGTCTAAGATTGTGCAACTAAAAAGCTGGTTAACATGGATAGAGGAGATTATGACTATGATGAGGAGAATACAGAAAGTGACAGTTGAGCAGAGAGAAACAGGCAGCATAGAAAACTTGATAAGGGAGGCAAGATCACAAGAGAACGGCCAACTAACCTAAGAGAACTACAAGCCTCTCCACTGGTAATTTCATGTTTTAGACACCTTGAATGTTATGAATTTTGTGAACTAGTGGAAAGAGTCCAATTTCACCATGAACTAGCTAGACTTTTTGTAGCCCACCTGCACAACAATGAAGTGACTCTTGCTGGGGTGACTTTCACAATGTCACCATTAATAATTTTAGAGGCCACCACGATTCCTAATGTTAGTAAGAAATGGTATAAGGCTTAGGACCTTGATGAGCATTATTATGAGCCTTACATTAAACCTCAGCACAGAAGTCAGGTGAAGAGGCTTTTACCTTACAAATTTCTGGAGAACAGGTATGTCCCCTTGATGAGACCCATCGTCCAATATTTCACTTGTGAGGGTAGATTTTCCAGGTTGTACACTTACCATATCAGGCTCCTCATTCACTTTACAAGAGTAAAAATGTTGAACCTCCCATACTTTTTGTTTAGAAACATTGATAAAATGGCTTACCTTATGCAGAAGAAGCCATACCCTCAGCAGATGAACAACATCTATCACTACTTCTTGATAAATATTATTGTTCTTCACCATCTCTATAGATTTTAACCCCGTACAGAAATTACTTGCATACAAATTCCAAAACACAAAAAATAAACAATGCAAGAGCATAACACATAAAACACATATACACAGAGATTTCCCCTAGATCCCAAAACTAGGACTACCAGCTTGATTTTTCATTATATTCCTTTCAATGTTACAATACATATTTATACATGCCAAAGCATCCAATACCATGGACCAAAAACCAGCGTCCAAAACCATGGACCAAAAACCATCATGTCATAAAAAACATGGGCAAAAATCATGCACAAAACCATAGGTGGGTCAGCCCAACCTAATATAGGGTCCAAAACAAAAATTTTCAATGGTTACGGGTACCCCTCAAACCTCACAAAGTGGTGTTACAGTTACCCCTCAAACCCCCTGTGAACCCCCCCCTGCTACACAATCGGCACAACGAAGGGGGAGGTTCTGCCCCCCCTCTAACCCCCTGGTTAACTACATGGGCTAGCTGTGGAAAGAATATAACACAACCCAAAATTCTCCCACTTGTTTTTTTCTTTCCACAAGTGGCCACAAGAAAGCTTAGTCATTTTTTCAGCCCTATAATGCCCACTGCTTCTCTACACCAAGACAACTTCTTAGAGCTCACAGATTTTGTCAATGCATTTGCAATATTCTTCAAGTGGCCACCTTTACCAACAACGCCCTTTTGTCTTCTATCATACCCCTCACAAATTGATACTAAACAACAATGTGCTTTGTCTTTGAATGAGATGCAGGGTTCCTTGCCAAGAAAATTAGACTTTGGCTATCACAGTCTATCCTTATAGCTTCCTATACTGACCCCATTCTTGAACACAATCTCTACAACCAAACTGCTTTCTTGCTTGCATGAGTGGCTGCCATGTATTTTGCCTCTATAGTTGATAGTGCCACTACAAATTGTTTCTTACTCATGCAACTGACTGCACCTCCAAATAGGTTAAACACATACCCACTTGTAGATCTTCTCTGATCCAGATCTCTAGCCTAGTTTGCATCAACAAAGCCACGAATATCCAACACTCTGTCCAATCCTGGTCTTCCTTGGTAGCACAAACCAGAATCACTAGTGCCACGCAAATACCTGAAAGCTAGTATCACTGTTGTCTAATGATCCTTCCCTGGTTTTGACATAAACCTGCTCAAGACACCCATTGTATGCACAATGCCTGGTCTAGTACAAACCATTGCATACATTAGGCTACCAAATACACTTGCATATGGAACACATGACCTGTCGTCTTCCTCTTCTTGTGTCTTGGGACACTATTTAGCAGATAACCTCACACCTACAGGAATAGGAACCTTCACCGATTTATTATCATGCATATTAAACCTCTGCAGTATTGTCTCGACATACATCCTTTGGTTTAATCAAAGCTTCCTCTTTGCTTGGTCTCTTTTAATTTCCATGCCCAAAATATAGTTTGTAGCACTAAGATCTTTCATGTCAAATTTGGAGGAAAATTGGGTCTTCAAATCTTGGATAATTTCTTTGTCATTTCCAACCAGCAACATGTCATCCACATACAAGACTAGATAAATAAAATGGTCACCAATTAATTTAAAATACACAGTGATCTGCTTTGATTCTGGTGAAGCCAAGTCCTCGTATAAATGTATCAAATTTCTGATACCACATCCTTGGTGACTATTTTAACCCATACAAAGACTTCTTTAACTTGCATACCAGTTCTTTCTTACCCTTCACCGCAAACCCTTTACGTTGCTTCATGTAGATCTCCTCTTCCAAATCCCTATGAAGAAATGTTGTCTTCACATCCCTCTGTTCTACCTCAAAATCAAAAGCAACAACAACAGATAAAAGTAGTCTAATAGAAGTTACCTTGCTAACAGGAGAAAAAATATCACCAAAATCAATTCCTGACAGCTAGGAATAAGCTTTTTCTACCAACCGAGCTTTGTATTTCTCCATCTTTCCTTCTGTATTTGTCTTCTTCTTGAACACCTATTTGCTGCCAATGGGTTTCCTTCCAGCTAGCAACTCCACCAGATCCCAAGCCTCATTTTTTTGCAAAGATGTCATTTCATCAACCATGGCCTCTTTCCAAAGTTTTCCATCCTCTGAATCTATGGCTTCCTTCACAGTTCTTGGATCATCATCACTAATAGATAAAGCAAAACTTGAACAGAAAGAAGATGGACTATACCTTTCTGGCTACCTTCTTTCTTGAATTGAGCTTCTCACACCTAGAGTTTGTGGCTCTTTGTCTTCTGATTCCTCCTCTACTGTAGAGTCAAATTCTTCCTCCTTTAGCTCAAACTCTACCTTCTTAGGTTCCTTTTGTTGAACTTCATGTTTAATAACATCATTCACCTCTCTGAACACCACATCTCAGTTGTACAAAACCTTCCTTGTTACTAGGTTCCAAAGCTTAGAACCCTTTAAACCATCCTTATACCCAATAAAGATGCACTTTTATGATTTACTATCCAACTTGATTCATTTTTCCTTTGGAACATGTACATATGCATCACATCCAAATACCCTTCAATGGGAAAGAGAGGGTTTCTTACTACTCCATACCTCTTGTCGAGTCTTATCCTCCAACATTGATGAGGGTGATCTATTGACTAGGTAACATGCTCTCTCCACTGCCTCTGCCCAAAATTCTTGTCCTAACCCAGCACCACTGAGCATGCTTCTTGCCCTTTCCATCAACGTCTTGTTCATTCTTTCTGCAATTCCATTCTGTTGAGGTGTATATGGAGTAGTCTTCTGCCATGCTATACCACACTTCTTACAGAATTCTTCAAATTCCTTACTACAAAACTCTCCATCGTTATTTGTCCTCAGCACCTTTATTGTCTTCTTTCTCCAATTTTCCACCAGAGCCTTAAATTCTTTAAACCTATAAAAAACTTCAGATTTCCTCTTAAGGAAATACATCCATGTATTCCTTGAGAAGTAATCTATAAATGATACATAGCACACAAACTTAACCAGTGATGGAACCTTCACAGGTCCAAGCACATCACTGTGCACAAGCTCTAATATCTGTTTCGCTCTCTTACCACCAGAGGGTAAACTCACCCGATTCTACTTCCAATACACACAATTTTCATAGAAATCAAAATTGAGAGAGCTATTACTCATACCTTCTACCATACCTTTACCATGAAGTATTCAAAGGCCCTTCTCTCCAATATGTCCAAGCCTTTGATGCCACAGCATGGTCTTCTCTCCAAAGACCACTAGATTTTCTGCTGCACTTTTAGGAACCGCAAAACTATTGCACCCATCAACAACAGTGCTACCTTACAGCTTGTACAGAGTTCTTATCTGAACTCCCCACATCAATACAAGTGCTCCCCAAACCATCTTATAGGTATCCTTTTCAAACACTTTTTTTACACCTACATCATCCATCTTGCTTATAGAAATTATATTTCTGGCCAATGCAGGAATATGTAGAACACTCGAAAGTGTTCTAACCCTTCCACCTTGCAACTTCAACTTTATTTTTCCATGATCAATGATTCTAGCCTTCCTATCATCCCCTAAGAAAACATCACCACCATCGTATTTCTCATACTCGCAGAACCACTCTCTATGGGGAATGAATTGAAAGGATGCACCTGAGTCAATCAACCATGCCTCATGATCTACATGTGTACTTGAAGAATCCAAGTACACATCGCCAGCTTCATCTAAGGTGGCTTTTGCCTCTACAGAAGGAGCATCATCAGATCCCTTTCCTTTGTCAAGAGCTTTAGATTTACAGTCCCTTTTGTAGTGCCCTTCCTTTTTGCATTTCTAGCACACCACCTTTAAAGGGTTTCCTAGAGATTTAGATCTCCCTCTAGATTTAGATCTCCCACTTGATGAATTATTTTTGTTTCTGTTCTGGGACCATCCTCATATAGACAAGGCATCACCATCCTTGCTCTCCATATTTTTCCATTTCATCTCCTCTGTCAGCAAGGCTAAGACTATTTAATCAAACTACAAGGCAGTTGCATTGCTACCTATTGCAATAACCAGACTATCCCACGAGTCTAGTAGAGAACACAAAAAGCTAATGCATTTATCTTCATCTAAAATTTTAATATCAATAGATGCTAACTGACTTACCACAATATTAAATTCCTTTAGATGATCTATCATCGAGTCTCCGTCTTTCATCCTCGGGTTATACAACTTTTACCACATGAATAGTTTATTCACGAGAGACATATATTGGCCCAAAGTCCCTAACTTGTACCACAGAGCCTTTGTCGTAGCTTCCCCTAATACATTTAGCAATACTGAATCTGAGACACACAATCGTATTATGCTCTCTTCCTTCTGATCCAACTTCTTCCATTCTTCATCAGACACTCCTTTTGGTTTAGTACCCAAATCTATCATAATTGAGTGATCTTTATCCACCAACAGATCCTCCATCTTGAGTTTCCAAAACTCAAAACTCTGACCATTAAATTTCTCGATCTCTGTCTTTCCACTACTCACCATCTTCTTCCACCAACAGAATCGATCTCGCAAATCTCCCACTAAACAAGGTCTACCACAGGCCCAAGCAAAACCCTTTAGCAATAAAGGCATCCCCTTGAAGCCAAAATATCTAATACCAAATGTAGGTTTTAACCGCATACAGAAATTGCCTGCATACGAATTCTAAAACATAGAAAATAAACAATGTCAGAGAATAATACATAAAACACATATACACAGAGATTTTCCCCTGGATCCAAAAACTGGGACTACTAGCTTGATTTTTCATTATATTCCTTTTAATGTTACAATACATATTTATACATCCCAAAGCATCCAATACCATGGACCGAAAATCATCACATCCAAGAAGACATGTGCGAAAATCATGCACAAAACCATAGGTGGGTCCACCCAACCTAACATAGGATCCAAAACAAAAACCTTCTAGGGTTACAGGTTTCCCTCAAACCCCATAAAGTGGGGCTAAAATTACCCCTCAAACCCCCCAAACCACCCCCCGTGCTACACACGACACAACAAAGAGGTTGGTCCGCTCCCCCTCTAACCCCCCGATTATCTACATGCGCTAGTCATGGAAAGAATATAACACAACCCAACAGTCTCAGTCTCCTCAACATCCCTTGGGAGACTTTCATTGATCATGACATGTTTAGGGGACCCCAAATTCCTCCATCCATGGTTCAAGAAACAGGTGGGCCTTCTATTCATGTGGAAACAGGAGAAGAAACCAAGGAGACAAAAATTACTGAGGTGCTAGTATACCTGACATATCAAAGAGGTACAACGAAATTGTTTGCAACTACTAGGCAAATGTTTGCTCCACAAGATATGGAAGGGACCTTGCCTTCTTCATCAGCCCATAGGAAAATGCTATCTCCACAGGATGTGGGAAGGGCTTTGCCTCCTTCATCGACATTGCAGGTACATGTATAGTAGCTGAACAAAGGAAAGGAAAAGGTGCAGGAAGAAGACTTGGATGATGAGCAAGAAAGAGAGTTTCAGTTGGAAGAACATGATGAGCCTGAGTAGCCTGACATTGAGACCCTTCACTTAGAAGCTCAGGAGAGGGAAACCATAAAAGACATCATCATAAAGGAGAAGATAGCTCAGGTACAAGCCTTGATGGACAACCTAGAGAGAGCCAAGTTTATCATCACATACTTGGAGTAGGAGAACAAACAATTGAGTGACAAGCAAGTCCTTATGGAGCTAGAAGTACTAAAAGCAAAGAGGCAAAGTGACAAAGAGGCTCATGTCACTTCGACTCCTATTGAGCAAGAAATTGAAAAGGACAGGGAGAATTGGCTTGAAAGAGTAAATCTACACCTTGAAGAGATGTTAAAGAAGGCCAACGGGGATAACCAGATGCATAGATGCATGGCTTATCACTACAGGACCCGCAATAACATTTGCAATATAAGAATAAAAAAGATAAAGGCTAGGTTAAGGAGGGCTTTAGAATGGAAAAAGGAGGATAGACTTAAGATGTTTGCTGAAGCCTCCTTGGCTAATCAAAGCACATGATGGTGGTGCTTCATACCAATTTTTAGCATTTTTTAAGAAAAAATTGTCATTTTTGAATTTTTGAAATTCAATACATGAAAAACTGCCTAGAAGCGCAACGCCACCGATGCTGCACTTTTTCTAGGGGAACCCAATGGAAAAATGGCTTGAATTTTTGGATTCATGGCGTCAAGGACATGCACCCTAGCAATATTCAGAAATTTTGGATCAAAATTAGTCCACCAGAAGGTCCAAAAACACTCCAAAATTGACCTTTCTACCAGTTTTTGGACACATAGAAGTATCTTTGGGAGAATCAACTTTTGAGGGGTCAAATTAGCTCCAAATATAAAACTTCTAGGTGTTCTTGAAAGTAGTCTTGAAGACCTTTCTAATGAGCTACCCTAGGCTCACTTTGGATGAAGGATAGGCCTCCAAAGGTGGTATGAAAGTGGCATTGCACGTAGGACCACTCGTGCTGTGCATAGAGCAAATTTTGCTCAGGATGCCTATTTTGCCAATTTTTTATTATGTTTATGATTTCTCTCTCATGGTGGATGATTTACTGATCTAATTAATGTCATGACATGTAAATATGATGGTTAAACATTGGTAGATGATAAATTCATTAGACTAAAAATTGTTTTGAGGGTAATGAATTAGTTTCCCCTCTTATAGAGGCAAGTTGTTTGGTTTCCTAGATTCTAGTTCCTTGGTTAGAAATGGTTGAAACAGCTCCTCTTCTCATGGTTTCGACCCCTAATGGTTGGGATGAGTGATTTTGATTTCTATATCATGTATTCTCTTTGTCATTTGAAAGAGTTGGACTCACTTGGATGCTCAGAGCTTGATTGTACATCATTGTAAGCAGTTTGGCAAGGAGATTAATAGGATTTGCAGCTATTTTTATGGCATCCCTGTGATATGGAGTTTTAGCACAGTTTCTTCTTTTTTAATCATTTGTTTACATGTTTTGTGTATGTCATTGTCCATTTCATTGCTTCTTATTGAATTTTATCAAGTTAGATAGGTAGAATCCATTGTAACAGTGCTTTGCCTTGGGAAATCATTCAATATTTCATGTTTTCCACTATTTAAGAAGGATCCATGATTGTCACATGCCCTCCTCAGCTCCTCATAAGTCTTAAACACCTCACACCATTAATCCTGAAGTGCTAAAGCTTATGCCTACCTCGCCCCATCGAACACCCTACATTTATGACCTAATTTCCCAGACCTAAACTGCCCAGCTCCATCTGATCCAGCAACATCAACAAAACCCAATCAAAAATCTTGTGCTAGTATACCTAGCCTAAAATCCTTACCTAATCTAGTCATTTCAACTGAGATTATAAAGGAGAAAGCCCTCTCCTGGCCTTGTAGGGCTAGCTACAAGGCTAAGTGTCGTTTGTGGTTACCCTAGAAGTTGCCTCCCTTCAATCTGAGGTAAATCTAGGTGATAACATAGTGGTAACCATACTGGGGAATGAGACACAAATCACCCCAGTAGTACATTTCATTTAAATTCTTGAACTTCGGATGATGATTTTTAGAATTTCTAGGCTGAAATAGGAAAGTTGTAAAGCAATATAGAAAAAATTCAAAAATTGAGCATACTGGCTTTGAGAAGATACACCAAATCCAATCCAGATCTAAATCCACCAGTCATTGTGGATGATCCTCACAAGATTGGGAAGAAACATTGGAAACCTATGGAGAAATTTGGTGTTGCTGAAGAAAAATTGACTGAACAATCAAGTGAAGTTTCTAGTCCTTGTTTCTACTCACTCCTGGACAGGTTAGATACTCTTCAGGATCTTGAATTTGATATAAATTTTGAGCAAAGTTTGTTTCGATGTAAGTCTTTGAGTTGGTTTGATCACATAATTTTTGACTCTTCAATATCTCTTGAAAACCCTGCTGAAGATTTGTTTACCAAAAGAAAATTAGGATCACGGATAATCCATGCTCTTGATCAGTTACAAAATCTTATTTCAAGCATAGACAGTTGGGTGAAACACAAGCCATCATTTGATTTTCAAGTACCTCTTTTACATCTACTGCAACTCAAACAATCCCCTACCCATTACTTTCATCTTTGTAGATTGTTAATCCTCCTATTGTTACTGCTCTATTGAATACATCAAGTACCACAAATCTTGCTTTAAATCCACCTCCCCCACATCCAGTCATGGTTGCATGGTATGCACCACTTATTTTACCTCAGAATCTTGATGATATGACTGCTGATTACCAAATTAAAATACCTCTTTTTGATGCCACTCAAAACATTACAGCGCAACAACATGTTGATAGAATGAATTAATTCTTTGACCTTCATGAGGTAGAGGTAGAAAATGTGACCATGAGATTGTTTGTCCAAAGATTTGGAGGTGAAGTTCGAAAATGGTTTAGAGCTTTAACAGCAACCTCTATCAACACTTTGTCAGGTCTGCATAGACAATTCCTAGACTGGTGGGAGGTAAAGCAGAACCCACTCCAAATATTGTCTGAGTATTAAAATATTAAAAGGAATGTTGGTGAAAGTGCACAAGATTACTATGTGAGGTTTAATGCAGTGTATAAAGCTCTTCTAGCTAACATTAAACCACCAGAGGGGTTAGCCATACTCAAGTTTCCAGACGGTTTCGATGCCAATATGGCATATCAGTTACGAGAAAGAGATCTTAGCACACTTGAAGATATGCAAAATAATGCTATAAGTGTAGAAGAAAATTTGTTGGCCAAAAGAGCAAGGGTGAGATCTAAAAAGAGAGTGGCCGTAAAAGAGGAAGCATCTTCCTCAGATGCTAAGATGGATACTTTGATCTCAACAATGGAAAAGATGGTTGACCAGCTGACCATTACGGATAGATCTGAACCACAAATCAGGAACCCAAATTTTAGAGGACAACAAAAGCCCCAATTCTTGATCAAACAAAGGGAACAAAAGGCCCTGGACCAACAAGCATGATAGCAGTAGATCATAACTCCTTTGCAGCAGAATTACATTCAGGGAATAGAAGAAGAAGATGACGATGATATGGTAATTGAAGCAAGCCATTTCTTCACTACCGATGGTATGCCCATTTTTCTAATAGAAGATGAAGAATATGCAGAGGTTCCAGACACCCAAAGGGATGAATATTACATACTAGCAAATGATGCAGTTTTGGAGGCTAAGTCAAATGATTATCAGTGATTTTATATAAATGCTTTGACATCACAATAGAAGTAGTATTCTTTGAGAAGCAGAGATGTGGCAATCAATCCCATTCAGAAAAGAAAAGAGCTGCAATCAAAGAATGACTCCACAAACATTCAAAAGAAAGGGAAAAATCTTGCGAATCTGACTTCCATCAAAGTACCATCAACAAATAACATTCCAAATGAGAATAATAATCAGCAAAGTGCATCAAAGAGAAAATAGAGAAGAAGGACCTCCCCATCAAAGAGGTAGAATAAGTTTCATCGTTTAATTTAGAAAATGAAATTGCTAAATTAAAAGTATCCATTCCCCTTATTGAGCTGGTCAAGAATAGCACTTATAAGCACCAAGTTTCCAGAATTTTGCAAATAGACCCTTTTTCAGATATGGTAAATGTCGAAGATGACCATCCTGAACTCATTTTTGGTCCCGCCATAGAAGGTCAGTCTAAAGATAGTGAAGTCCCTCCCTTTTATCTTAGTCTTATATTGCATGAGTACATTCTCCATAATGCCATGTTTGATTCTAGAGCTTCTCATAATTTGATGTCTAAAACCATTATGGAGAAGTTGGGCCTTGATATTACCCACAAATACCATGATTTGTACTCCTTTGACTCTAGTAGAGTTCATTGCATTGGTCTTATTAAAGATTTGGTAGTGTCTTTAGATTAGATCCCAGCCAAAAATGTTTTTATGGATTTCATTAATGTTGCTGATACTCCACCACAATTCACTATGCTCTTGTCTAGATCGTGGGGTGCTAAGCTTAAGGGCACTTTACAACTTGACTTCCCTTATGCTACCATTCCCGTTTTCGGCCAATTGAGAAAGTTATACATGGAGAACAAAATGAAGTACATGATCACTAGCAAAGAGAAGCCACTCAATCATCCATTAAATGTTGTAAATACTAATTTAGAGTCATTTGTTTTGTACTCTGATAGTGGATTAAATGATGTAAATATTCAGATTGTAGAAGTAGATAGTGTGCCAGAAATTTCAGACAATTTTAGATAAGTCCTTGATCATGAAAAAGAAAATATAGTAAGCTCTTCTGAGAAATTCACATACAAGCAGCAAAAGGTCAGTGAAGAGTAGAAAAATGAAGTGAGAAGTCAAGGTAAGGTAAAGAAGAAAGCAGAATTTCAGCATTTAGAAGACGAAGTAGGCCTTTGGAGCATGGATTTTGATGGTGTCATGGGTAAGGACAGTTCCGGTATAGGAACTTGAATTCGCAGCCCTACTTTCCAGCCCACCAAAGTCCCAAGTAATGTTAGATTATGTTCTTACAAGTTTTCTTTTGATTGCTCTAACAATGAAGTGGAGTATAAAGCTTTGATTACATGTCTTAAAATCTTGAAGAAATTGAATGCAAGAAGGATTTCTATCTATGGTGATTCAGAGCTCATCATCAAATAGGTGAAGGGAGAGTATCAAGCAAATCATCTACAGTTGAGAGCCTACATAAATGCAGTCTTAGATATTTTGAGAATGTTTCCTGAATATACCTTGACAGTAGTAACTCGAACTCAAAACATTATTGCAGATTCACTCACCACTGCTACAAGAAATTTGAAGATCCCGATGAACTCTAGCAACAAGTTTGAAATTCATGTCAAACATTGACCTATTTTTCTGGATAATTTAAGGTATTATCAAGTGCTTTGGGATGATAATGAAATCAATACATTTTTGTAGAATGAAGGAAAATTCAAGGATGCCTCCATAGATGATGATTATGATATCGATGAACAGGAGATTGAAGTGAATCAGATGGAGGTATTGCAGCTGAATGATAATATTATTCCTAGAGGTCTTATACCTTTAGAGGAGCTTTTCAATTACGATGATGTGGCAAGAAATCTGAGCTTGGTCCCTACCGAAAATGGAGTTGAAGATGTCAATCTTGGAACAACCGACAAGCCAAATCTTGTAAAGCTATGAAAAGCATTGTATCCCGAGGTAGAGGCCCAGTATCATAAATTACTTTTTGAATTTTCTGTTGTGTTTGCATGGGATTATTCAAATTTGAAGGTGTATGACAAATATATAAATCAGCATACTATTCCTATCAAGCTGAATCATAAGCCTTTCAGGCAAAAGTTGAGAAGGATTAATCCAAAGCTGCTTCCATCCATCGAAAAAGTGGTAAACATATTTTTCAAAGCTAGCATCATTGTTCTGATCAGATTTTCTGATTGGAATTCGAATTTAGTCCCAGTACGTAAGAAGACTGGAGAAATAAGGTTTTGCATAGATTTCTGGAACCTCAACAAAGTATCCTTAAAGGATAATTATCCACTTCCAAAGAAGGATCATATCCTACAAAGAGTAGTTGGAGAATCGTGCATGTCACTACTCGACGGGTATTCAGGTTATAATAAAATCCTGGTGGATGAAAAGGATCAGCACAAAAATGCATTTACAACACCTTGGGGAACCTTTCGTTATGCTAAAATGCCATTCGGTTTGAAGAATGTTGGAGCCACATTTCAGCGAGCAATGGACATCGCTTTTCTAGTGAGAAGGATGTATATTTGGTTGTTTCTTTAGATGATTTTATAGTGTTTTCAGGTTCCAATGATGAGCATTTATACCATTTAAAGATTTTTGAGTCTTTGATCGGAGAATCCACAGTACGAGAATTTTTACACCAACGTTTCGAATCCCAAATGGGATCCATCATCAGGGTTAAGAGAAAGATGATAAAAGAAGAGCAGGAAGGAAGAAATAAATACTCATGAGGGAATGAATAATGAATGAATACTGTGCTGCTCCTTCATTATTCATTCCCTCATGAGTATTTATTTCTTCCTTCCTGCTCTTCTTTTATCATCTTTCTCTTAACCCTGATGATGGATCCCATTTGGGATTCGAAACGTTGATGTAAAAATTCTCGTACTGTGGATTCTCCGATCAAAGACTCAAAAAGCATTTAAAGATTGTTTTTCAGAGATGTAGGAAGTTCGAGATATCTCTTAATCCAAAGAAGATTCTTTTTGTCATGGATGAAGGAAAGCTTCTTGCCCCTTCAACAGTGGAGGTAATATAGCAAATAAACTTTCCTCACAATGAAAAGGAGATACAAGCTTTCAATGGTAAGATGAATTTCTTACATAGATTTATACCCAATTTGGCTAAACATTTATGAGAAATGACTAATATGGTGAAAAAGTACAACATGGTAAAATAGACGGAGGATGCCATGAAGTCATTCAATTTGGTAAAGTATGCTTTGTCTACATCCCCGATCTTAATTAGTCCTAATTATACTCGGGATGTTATTATATTTTCATTTGCATCGAAGGATACCATGGCTGTAGTATTGATGCAAAAGAGAGATCAGCTAGAGAAGCCCATTTCCTTTTTCAGTAGGACTATTTGAGATGTTACCATGTGATATAATATAATTTAAAAATAGGCACTTTCTCTCATAAAAGCATTGAAGGATTTTAGGGTGTATATTCTGCACTCACACACCATAGTATACATCCCCAATGTAGCAGTAAAGGATGTGTTGATTCAAATTGATCTGAAAGGAAGAAGAGGGAAGTGGATTGCAGCAATGTTGGAATATGATTTGGGTTTTAAACCCACAAAACTAATCAAAGGAAAAATCTTGGCAAGACTAATGGTTTAATCAAATCTGCATGCTTTAGACATCAATCTCATTGCAGCCATGTCAAAAGATGAAGAAGAAGGCTCTCTCATTCAAGTCTCTAAAATGTTTCTTCAATCAACATGGTATTCAAACATAGTTTATGTACTTCAACATCTTTCGCCACCTCCTGGAATGACAAAGAACAAAGATAGATCACTCAAACTCAAAGTTGCAAAATTCTGCATTTTAAATAATGCCCTTTATTGGAAAGATTCGGGAGGTGTTTTACTTAACTATTTTGTTGAAGACGAAGCTCAGCAAGTGATGTATGACCTTCATAAAGGTAATTGTGGTGGTCATTTGTTCTGGAAGACAATGGCAAACAAAGTGTTGAGAGCAGGTTAATACTGGCCGACTCTATTTTTCATATGTATATAAGACAGTCATGAGCTATCATGAATGTCAGGTCTTTCAAGGGAAAAGAAAATTGCATCCACTTCCTCTGAAACCTGTCGAAGTCAATGCACCATTTCAGTAGTGGGGTGTTGATTTCATCAGGGAAATCCATCCAACATCGTCGACACAACACAAATGGATCTTAACAGCAACTGACTATTTCACCAAGTGGATTGAAGCTATTCCAACTACACAAACCAGAATTAGAGTAATCATCCAATTTCTAGAGTCAAATATTTTATCTTGATTCAGTTGTCCTAATAAAATCATCACAGATAATATAGAAGCATTCAAATCAAAGAGGATGATCGAATTTTGTAGCAAATATAATATTAATTTGGTTCATTCTACAACATATTACCTACAGGGAAATGGTTTGGCTGAATCATCAAATAAGTCTTTGGTGAACATCATCAGGAAAATGCTAGAAATGAATAAGAGGAATTGGCACAAAAAGTTGGTTAAAGCCTTATGGGCTGATAGAGTGAGCCATAAGAAATCCATAGGTATGCCACCATTTGAGTTAGTTTATGGCATTGACACAATCATTCCCACATTTCTTGTAGTTCTGGTCACGAGACTGTTACAGGAGGCTAGCAGTGAAGAGGATGATTTTTAGTGAAGAATCAATCAGATGATTCATCTTCAGCAAACAAGGGATGGGGTTTTCCAAAACACTTTTAGATTACAGGAAAGGATCAAGAAAATTTATGATCATAAAGCCAAAGTGGAAAAATTTGAGCTAGAAGATGTAGTGTTGCGGTGGGATGCACGAAATGAGGACAAAGGAAAGCATGGTATGTTTGATAATCAATGGAAAGGGCCATATAAGATTTCAGCATATAGAGGACAAAATGCATTTCTTCTCAAGGAGATGGATGATCAGGTTTTTCCAGGAGGGTGAGTGAATGGTAGGCTTCTGAAGCACTACTACTTTTGAGGTGGTTCTCTACAATTATGTCACTTTCATTGTACATACCATTTTCATTTTCCTTGCAATATTTCAAGTACACAGTCATTCCAGCTTGCGGATGAAGTGAAGACTATAAATTTTGAATGATATGTGTAAGGTTTGCCGGTTTTTATTTAGTTTACAATCATAGTTTGAGTCATGAGTCAATCTCAGCTTGCATTATGTCAGTTTTCAGTCTTTGAAGTATTTTGACCCCATTGCCCAATGGATAAGGCTACTAGGTCTACGGTTTTCTTAGCACCTCCAAGGAGCTACCATCCCCATTCGAGCCAATTTTAGTGTCAGTCTTTTCATACTTCCATCAGTGATCAAAATCTGCTCTTTTGCATTTTCATAGTAGGAGTCTCATACTGTAAATTTTTCATCACTCCATCAGGTCATGGATCTAGTGATGGTTGTGTTCACTTCAGCTTTTCCCTCATGGACTATACTTGCTAATCCTTTTCCATATGGTCTTCAGCCATGGTTCATACTCACTCTGCAGTTCATTTCATTAGACCTTAGGGTTTGGTCTCATTAGGTGTTGAGGTTTCGCCAAAGACAAAATTCGATGATTAAATGCCAATAATGATCAGAAAGGCCATGAGGATGGTAAATAAACTTAAGCATAGTTGCTTGGAAGTCAAAAGTTATTTTTTTTAAAGCTTAATGTAATTTTCACCTCAAAACATGTTTTCAGGTGAAAACAGAGTATTTAGTTTTTATTTATATTTCTTATGTAATTTTATGTCTCTATATGGAATAGTGATTCCGAGCTACTCCTGAGCATCTATTCCTACTGCCTAGAAACCACCACTGCAAAAAAATCAAGTTAGCATGAGCACTAATCCACCTGCAAAAGCAAAAGAGAACAAGCATTAAAAACAGAGTTATCAAAAAGGCAAAGAACATTTGAAAAGTCGGTTTTTCAAAAAGTGAAAATCAAGCTGGTACCCATATATAAACCCTCTCATTCTATTATTACATCATTATGTTTATCTTGCAAGCCAAAGACCTCTAAGGAGAGAAGAAAGGAAAATTTTCAAGTGATTTTGTACAAAAGAGAGGCGGCGCTGCGCACAGGCAACCGACGCTGTGTTTCTGGAGAAATTTTCCTGACACGACACATAGGGAAGGAGGCACTATGCATAGGACAGTACGCTATGCATAGGGAGAATTTCACCAGTGAAAAAATACAAGGGCCCTACGCATAGGAGCAGGTTCTACGCTTCTGGGTGAGTGCGTTGTGCGTAGGGCACTGAGCCACCAAATCACTTCAATCTTAAAAATTCCACCAAATTTCTTGCAAATTCCTCCTCTACAAGTAAGTTGTCGTACTTCACTTCATGGTTAGCTTGCACATTTAATGTTTTATACATCTCCTTCACTCTTAATATCAAACCCTAGTTTTCCACTACTAACCCTAACTAGCTTGTTTTTCCCATTACCTATCATTATAACTAAAACCCTTTTTACATCATTTCCTTTCCCCTAATCTATATTTTCTCATCTATTCATCATTCTCGAAACTCATCCCTACAAACCCTAAAGCATCCCACTCATTGCCATCTTCATTGTCTATGATTATGCAACTAAAAAGCTAGTTAGCATGGATAGAGGAGATTATGATTATGATGAGGAGAATACAACAAGTGAAATTTCAGCAGAAAGAAACAGGCAGCATAGAAAACCTCATAAGGGAGGCAAGATCACAATAGAAGTGCCAACTAACCTAAGAGAACTACAAGCCCCTCCATTGGTAGTTTCATGTTTTAGACACCTTGAACTTTATGAATTTTGTGAACTAGTGGAGAGAGTCCAATTTCACCATGAACTACCTAGATGTTTTGTAGCCTACCTACACAACAATGAAGTGACTCTTGCTGGGGTGACTTTCACAGTGTCACGATCAATCATTTGAGAGGCCACCAGGATTCCTAATGTTGGTGAGAAATGTTATAAGGCTTAGGACCTTGATGAGCATTATTATGAGCCTTACATTAAACCTTAGCACAGAAATCAGGTGAACAGGCTTTTCCCTTTCAAATTTCTAGAGAACAGGTATGTCCCCTTGATGAGGGTCATCATCAAATATTTCACTTGTGAGGGCATATTTTCCAGGTTGTACACTTACCATATCAAGCTCCTCATGCACTCTACAAGGGTAGAAATGTTGAACTTCCCATACTTTTTGTTTAGAAACGTTGATAAGATGGCTTACCTTGTGCAGAAGAAGCCATACCGTCAGCAGATGAACAACATCTATCACTACTCCCTGATCAAGATTATTGTTCTTCACCATCTAAGTCTCCTCAACATCCCTTAGGAGACTTTCGTTGCTCATGACATGTTTAGGGGACCCCAAATTCCTCCATCCATGGTTCAAGAAATAGGTGGGCCTTCTAGTCATGTGGAAATAGGAGAAGAAACCAAGGAGACAAAAATTTCTGAGGTTCCAGTATATCTGACATATCAAAGAGGTAAAAGGAAATTGTTTGCAGCTGCTAGGCAATTGTTTGCTCCACAGGATGTGGAAGGGACATTGCCTTCTTCATCAGTCCATAGCAAAATCCTATCTCCATAAGATGTGGAAGGGGCTTTACCTTCTTCGTCGACACAGCAGGTACAGGTACAACAGCTAAACAAGCGGAAGGAAAAGGTGCAGGAAGAAGACTTGGATGATGAGCAAGTAAGAGATTTTGAGTTGGAAGAACATGATGAGCCTGAGCAGCCTGACATTGAGACCATTAATTTAGAAGCTCAGGAGAGGGAAACCATAAAGACATCATCATACAAGAGAAGGAAGCTCAAGTACAACACTTGATGGATAACCTAGAGACAGCCAAGTTTGTCATCACATACTTGGAGCAAGAGAAGAAACAATTGAGTGACAGCCAAGTCCTTATGGAGCTAGAAGTACTAAAAGCAAAGAGGCAAAGTGACAAAGAGGCTCATGTCACTTTAACTCCTATTGAGCAAGAAATTGAAAAGGACGGGGAGACTTGGCTTGAAACAGTAAATCTATACCTTGAAGAGCTATTAAATAAGGCGAACAAGGACAACTAGATGCTTAGACACATGGCTGATCACTACAGGACCCGCAATAATATTTTCAACATAAGAATCAAAAAGATGAAGGCTAGATTAAGGAGGGATTTAGAAGGCAAAAAGGAGGAGGATAGACTTAAGATGTTTGTTGAAGCCTCCTTGGCTAATAAAAGCACATGATGGTGGTGCTTTATATCAATTTTGGGCATTTTTTGAGAAAATCTTGTCATTTTTGAATTTTTGAAATTCAATACATAGAAAAATTCCCAGGCGTTGCGCTTTTTCTAGGGACACCCAATGGAAAAATGTCTTGCATTTTTGGATTCAGGGCATCAAGGACATGCAGACTAGAAATTTTTAGAATTTTTGGAGCAAAACTAGTCCACTAGAAGGTCCAAAAACACTCCAAAATTGACCTTTCAGACAGTTTTTGGACACACAGAAGCATCCTTGGGAGAATCAACATTTGAGGAGTCAAATGAGCTCCGAATGCAAAAATTCGAGGTTTTCTAGAAAGTATACTTAAATACCTTTCCAGTGTTCTATCTCGGGCTCAATTTGGATGATGGGAACGCCTCCAAAGCTAGCCTAAAAGTGGCATTGCATGTAGAACTAGTCGCACTACGCATAGGGCAACTTTTTCTCAGGATGCCTATTTTGCCAATTTTCGACTACGTTTATGATTTCTCTCTCATGGTAGAATATTTACTAATGTAATTAATGTCATGGCTTGTAAATATGATGGTTAAACATTGGTAGATGGTAGATTCATTAGATTAAAAGTGGTTTTGATGGTAATGAATCAGTTTCCCCTCTTTTAGGGGCAAGTTTTTTGGTTGCCTAGATTTCGGTTTCTTGTTTAGAAATGGTTGAAACAACTCCTCTTATCATGTTTTCAACCCCTAATGGTTAGCATGCGTGATTTGGATGTCTATATCATGAACTCTCTTTGTCATTTGAAAGCATTGGACTCACTTGGATGTTCAAAGCTTGATTGTACATCATTGTAAGCAGTTTGGCATGGAGATTAATAGGATTTGCAGCTATTTTTATGGGATCCCTATGACATGGTGTTTTAGCACAATTTATTCCTTTGTAATCATTTTTTTACATGTTTTATGTATGCCATCATCCATTTCATTGCTTCTTATTGAATGTTACCAAGTTAGATAGATAGAATCCATTGTAACAATGCTCTACCTTGGGAAATCATTCAATATTTCATGTTTTCTACTATTTGAGAAGGATCCATGATTTTCAAATACCCTCCTCAGCTCCTCAATAGTCTTCAACACCTCACACCATTAAGCTTGAACTGTTAAAGCCTATGCCCACCTTGCCCCATAGAACACCTTGCATTTCTGACCTAATTTCCTAGACCTAAACCGCACAACTCCATTTGATCCAGTGAAACATCAACAAAACCCAATTATAAATCCAGCGCTACTATACCTGACCTAAAATCCTTACCTGATCCAGTCATCTCGACTAAGATTCTAAAGGAGAGAGCCCCCTCTCGGCCTCGTAGGGGTAGCTACAAGGCTAAACTTAATTTGTGGTTACCCTCGAAGTTGCCTCCCTTCAGCTTGAGGTAAATCTAGGTGATAATAGGATGGAAAATTATCTTAATGCTTAGAGACATTGGTGAATCTCACTTGTCCATGATATGCCATCTATAAAATGTTTCGTGGTATTTCTATAAAAATATTCAAATTTATAATAATTTTATATACTCTCTATATAAAATTATAATGATTTTTAAGGTAAAATTCCTTTATATTATAAAATTTGGGCGAAACATTCTTAGAAAAAATGTAAATTAAGGAATCTTTTTTTTTTTAAATCATGGAAAATTAGTCCCCTTGCAAATATTAGTCCCTAAAATTTTCCCTCGTTTTATGCCATATTTAGTTAGTGTGAATTTAATCAAGACTAAATATAGTACTTGGGGCATGCAATATCCAAAGAAGGAATCTTTGTAGAACTTCAATAGGTCAATCAAATTCTCAATTGTCCTATCTCTAAAGATGCAATCAACATCTGATATTCTATGAAAATTATAGGTTGTTACCATATAATCATCAAAGTTTTGTCTAAGCTGGCCTATCCTCTAACATATTTTCAAAAAAAATGAGTTAAACATGTCTGAACCAAAAGGTGTCGAGAAAGTTTTGATTAGTTGAAACAATTCTTAATTATAGCTCATTTTCTTAATATTTCTAATCCTAAAAAGGACGATAAAATATGCATAATTGCTTGCCTATAAATATTAGGTGGTGTGCTAATGCAAGATAATCATGTTATAGCCTACAATTGTAGGAAGTTAAAGGAACATGAAAAGAATTGTGTTGTGTAGGATTTAGAGCTAGTTGTAGTAATTCAGGCTTTAAAAATGTGGTGACATTATCTTTTCGGAAATAAAATTAAATTATATATTGATCCTATCAATTTAAAATATTTCTTTAACCAACTAGATTTAAATGCAAGGAAATCAAGGCAGCCAAATTTCCTAAGTGAGTTTCATTTGGAAACAAAGGATATAGAAGCAAAAGAAAATTAAATTGCATATGCAGTAAGTGGAAGATTGAATAAAGTTTTTTCCATCTCTATCAATAGCATTAAAATTGAATTTAATGAGGAGATCAAAACCAACGTTTTTGAGGAGGGAAAATATAAAAAAATGTAAGAAAAATTGTTGAATGGAATTGACCAAACAAAAAAATCAGATTATGCATGGAATAAGGATGGTTTGTTAACTTTTAGAAACATAATATGCATTCCTAATTTGCATGGATTCAAGCAACAAATCTTAGATGAGCAACTAAAAAATGTGTTTTTTAGCTCGTCAAGGCTACCAAAAGCTTATTACAAAACTTATGAAGGAATATTATTGTCCAATATTGAAAGGACATGTATCTAATATTTAGGACAATGTTTAGAATTTCAAAAATTGAAGGAAGAACATCATCACTCTGTGCAATTATTAAATGAATTACCCATTGTGAGTGGAAATGGGAAATTATCTCCTTAAATTTTAATATAGGGTTGCCTAGAACTAGAAGAGAACATGATTTTATCTTGATTGTAATTGACAAACTCATAAAAGAATCTCATTTTCTACTAGTTCAATCGACATATAAAGTTTTTCATATATTTGAAATTTTCATGCAGAAGAATTTTAGACTAAATGGAGTATTAAAAACAGTCATTTATGATAAATATGAAAAATTAACATTAAAATCCTGGAAATAACTTTTTGCAAGAATAGATATGCAATTGAATTTTAGCACCTCCAACCATCTTCAAACGGATGGATAAACTCAAAGAACTAACCATATTCTTCAAGGCTTCATTCACATGTTTGTAATGGACCAATACACTAAATGGTATGACCAGTTACATCTCGTTGAATTTGCATATAATAACACTTATCAAAAATGTCTTAAAATGGATCCCTTTGATGTTCTTTATGGATGAAAATTTCATACTCCATTGACCTCAAGTCAATAAGATGACAGACTAGTTTTGGTACCTGATCTCTTAAAAGAGATGGAAGATATGGTTAGGAAGGTAAGATATAACTTAAAGACAACTTAAGAGAGACAAAAAAAGTTATGCAGATCATAAAATAATTCACAAAGAATATAATGTGGGCGACATGTTTATATATTTCAATTTCAATAGAATTGATGTATATATCAGAAGTGATGAAGGAAGAGGGGAAAATGAGTATGATATTTAGTTTAAGTGGGGGAAGATGCAATACCCTTGTTGCAATTGATTTTTGTAGACTTTATTGCTTTGTGCTTACTTGGAAATTTTTAGGTTGGAGAAACCTGATGTGGGGCCCAAACTAAATTTGATTGACTTATGTAAATTAATTTTGTAATAATAAATAAATATTTTTCTCTTGGAAATATTATGCGAAGCAACACATGAGTATTTTGAACCTCTTCACTTTTCAGGAAATTGTTAAAGTTGTTAAGTCCCAAGTGGTGGACAAAATGAAGAAATTGACAATTGTGAGAGTTGAACCGTCCATAATTTCCCAAGATTCCAAGAAAATAAATTCCACTAATAAATAATGTAACTAAAGAGAGATATTACATTGGGTGGAAAGAAAATGAAATGAATAACTAGAGAGAAATGCATGCTAAGGAAAAGGGAAATATTTTTTCCAAATTAAAAAATTTGAAAAATACATAAGTAAAGAAAAACAAGGTAGACCTTAAAACAAGTACATTCCTAAACATATAAAATGTTGGAAATAAATAAATACTGCCAAGAGAAAACAATTAAGACATTCAAGATTAAATAAGCTTGAGGATCGGGGGAAGTTGCTATTGTTACAACTCATTGGTTGTGTGGATAATGTTGGTTCTTTAATTATTTCCAAGAGTATAGGTACGTCACTTTTTTTTGTAGAATTAGTTGTTTCATATTGTTTGGATACAATAATGATTGTATTATGTGGTTGTCCAGTATTTAGATGTTTTGAATTGAAGAACATATATTGATAGTATATGTTAAGGTAAGAGAAAATAAATTCAGGTAAATGCTTATACTAACTAATATTCAAAAATATTTAGGGATGAATGTAATTTATGTACTAATATAATTGGTTATATATGCATCTGCATTGGTTCGTAATATATTTATATCCTCATAGGGGAAAGGCAAAGATCATAACAGCTAGTGAATAGAGAAATGAACTTGTATAGGAAAGTACACACAGACACACATAATGTAAAATTTAGGGATGTATACATGTATTCAATATCACGAATAGATAAAGGATAGTGACGAATTTTTTTTGGGTAAAAGTTAGAAAAGGCTGCATATAAAACTATTATCATCAATGTTTATAGCTATATGTATTCTAGTCAACTATTTTGGCTTGTAGAACGTTATGAATACTGCTTGAACATAAGTTCTATGTATTGAATGGATGATGCATGCCTATAATTTTATCTAAAATGGATAAGTCCATGTTACACTTTTAATGTGTGGAACACCTACTCAATCAATATAAACTAATTTTAGAAAGTAAGTTACAAAAATTGCATGCAGACATGTCTTATAGCTAGTTATCTATTAAAAACCTATGTTGAGGGGGAATTGATAATGTTTTTACTAAATAACTAAATGTAAGGAAAAATGCATAGAATCTATACGGATAATAAGGTAGTCAAATATAAAAACAAATATACATGCATAAGTCTATATGGTAATGCCCAAATAGGCTATATAGGAAACAAGCATAAGATATAAGATAAATGTATAACAAAAACCAAGTATTTGAAATTAATTGCTAGGAAAATAAATCATTTTTTACATATAAAATCTTAAATGGCCAGAGTTTGCATGAAAATAAAGCAAAATAGAGTTTTTATTAAGAAAATATTTAAATGAGTTGCCTAAACATAACTCAAAAGTTGATAAAATATCAATAATTTACCATATTGAGTATCAAGGACTCAATAGATGTCCGAAGCTGGGTATGAAAGACTCGAGCTTAATATAATCTACGTAATGAAAAAAATAACTTATGCAATACATTAGTTACATAATCAAAACTAAACGTGTGAACCTGTAGTGAAATCGTTAGCTAGGGCCATAACGCACTACTCGCAACCCTCATATAAGTAAACTTGCCAAGGAAGGACAATGTTACATGGGGCATTTCTTCTTGGGAAATAAATTATAATTATAATTATATATAAACTTTTAAACACGAGAAGGATAGTGTTCCTCAACTCGGACTCTTCCTTGCTAAGTACAAAATTAATGCTAAAAGTGAATATAACTATGAGTAAACAAAAAGGAACAATATTATCCCTAATGGCCATTCTTAGGTCAATCCCTCAAGGGGTTAAACAATATGCACCTATCCCTATAAAACAATACAAGGTAGCCATGACAAAAATTCTAAGAAAAGGAAAAAGAGTCGGTAATAAACCTGTGGTTTTGTGATCCAAATAATACCAACTTCGCATTAGTAACCAAGAGCAAAGTGAATAATCCTTGATAACAAAAGTATTAATTAGTATCACAATACACCAAATATAAAAGAAAAAAAAAACAAGAGAAGATGGCTGCTCATTACCTGAGGGGCAAGCTTCCATGGCCACCTTAATAGCTGATATTGGGCTCACATGTTTTCATTTGCTTGGAAAAATCATGTGTTGAAGAACCAAGAAGGGTATAGGTTGAAACCCCTACCTTCACCCAAAATAAAAACCCTTAGTTGATTATAGAAAGAAGAAAATACCATCTTGTTTAAAAAATGTGGAATCAGTATAATAGTAAATCCAACGTTTACCTAATGTGTTTCTACAAAAATTCTATAAAAAAAAAAAAATTAAACCCCCAAAATGTGTAAGGTCTGTGCAAATAATTGTAGCAATAGAAGTCAAAATTTAAGGCTTCGAGCGAATTTTAATGAGACCTCTTTGCAAAAAGGAAACAAAAATGAGGAAGAAATGAACTCGAGACAAACTAGTCAAGACTCTAAATTTCCTTGGACAACCTTGAACCAATTTTGTTTGTTGAAAGGAGAAATTTCAAGAAAAAAATATCTAGATAGAAAGGATATCATTTATTCAAGAGTAACATCAACAATTATAGAAAAATAATGGACAAAACGAATTTTGGGAAAAGCGTATGTGTTAACTTCTTCATGGCAACAGGGAGATCTATTCCCGTGTGAGCTAATGTTTAATGAGATTAAAACACCATCAAAACTAGGATGACATAGCTATAAATGAAAACCCTTTGCGTTCTTACATTGGAAAACTCAAACCAGAGAGGAGAAACAACTATAAAAGATATCCAAAAGGGTAGTCAATCTAGTGGATTGTACCTTTGAATCATAATAACTATTTCATCACGTGGAATGGTGGAATGATCACGATAATCCGCTTGTTACACGGTCACATGGACGTGCCACAATACTCTTTGCAAACACAACATCTAGAGGGAAGGGACTCACACCTCTCAAACCTCAATGCCTCGTAAGCCATGAAGAGTGGAGTTTACGAAATGGAATGGGGAAAGAAAATCACAAAACCAAATGGAAGAAGGATCTCATGGTCAGCGCATGGAGTAAGAATAACCAGTGAGTGATATGTCCGAGGTTTGAACAAATAATCTTGTCTTCTAAGCATTTTATATTATTGCAATAGAGACTTGGGGGCACAAAGAAAACTTTATAGTTATTATGAAATCTAAGGTTCAAACCTATACTTTTATAGCCGGCTATATATATATATATAGCTTCAATTAGAAATTAAAATAAACGTGGTGATAAATTCATTTTGTGGTAATGTGGTCAAACTAAAAATCCGTAAGAACATTCTTTTATAAAAGTAATATATCAATCAAGGTAATAAGAGGAGAGTAATAAAAGGAGAGTTGTGAGAAATATTTTCATTAGAAAGTATCAAGGATAATATATCACTATTTGACTATGTCCAAAAATAAAAAATAAAAAATTATCATTATTCGACTAGGTCCCAAAAAAAAAGATCAATGTGATTGGACATACATTACATACCGCCAACAAAATATAATATCAAATTTTTTTTTTTTCATAATATTAAAATATTACATTATATCCGCCAATTAATATTTACTTTGCTAAACCAATTTTTAGCTAAACTATAATATATTTAATTTAATTCAAAATTCAACAAATTCTTACTTATTCTTAAAATATAAGATTTAAAATTAAACGACTTCCATATACCCCCATGATCAAAGTTTTAAATTTAAATAACTCATTTTTTAAGCATATTACCGTTATAGAGAATTAGAAAGTAAATATTGATATTACACAAAGTCTCTCATTAAAAATGTTGTAGCTACATTGTGATAATAAGCCTAAAAATGTATAGTTGAGTGAATAACCTCATTATAATTTCTTAATAATTTCATTATTTTATATATTTTTTTATTAATATTAATGTTTATAGTGGTGTATTTATTCTATTTAATATTATTCATAATCACAAATATGTAATATGGTTGTTTCTTATTTTATTATATTTGATAACCTAAATTATTGGTCTTTACAAATTACAGATAATAATTCTTCGTATCAACAATTTTAATTATTATTGAATTCATGTCGTTTAGAGTTATCTTTATTTTTATAATAGTTCTATTTTATACTAATTAGTAACGATAAATAATATTATTCGTTTTATTGGACAAATATAATAGATATTTTATTATTATAATATAAATTAATAACACTACTTATGTATATATATAATCAAAGTTAGTTATTATTATTTATGTAGTTATTAATAGTGAGAAATAATTTATGTTTAAGAAAATACTCCTAATAATTTAATATGGTTCCCCAATTCTTCATTAAAAAAAAAAAATCTTGTCAAAACTAACATTGTGATGTCTACCCCAGTTCTCATTTCAAAAATTCATGTTAAGACTAACATTGCGATGTGTACAAAAATGTGAGAAAAATAAAATGAAATGTGATTTGGACTTCAATGTTTATTCAGCCCCGAATATTAGTATTATTTTAATCTGAAACGCACTCAAAATATTTTGAGTCTTTTATTTGGATATCAAGGCATGTTTGACTGTCACTTGCACTCTACTGTCGTACGCTTTGGAATAAAAAATGGTTTGCGCCTCAAAGTTTATTCAGCCTCGCTTTGGAATCAAAAATGGTTTGCACCTTAATGTTTATTCAGCGTAAAGAGGAAGACTATTATTCTTATTAGTCCCCGCCGTCTACGCCATGGAATTATTGGTAATAGAATTATTCTTTTTACATTTTTCCTTAATCGAATTATTGTTTTTACGCTAGTTATTAAGGCAGTAGTTTATAACGCGATTTTTTGAAAGTCTTTCTGGCGGATTTTTCTGGCTAAAATCCGGCAGCAATTCATTGGAATTCCAAGTTTGATAGCTAGTTTTTGCACAATCAATGGCTCCCAGGGGTTTTTCAGGGCGCTGAATCCAAATATGCATTTAAAAAACCATTTTAACTGCTAAAAATCAAGATTTAACCTCATTTCTTCCGCCGGATTCCGTCACCGGAATCTCCAAAAAATCGCATTATAGACAACTCCGTTCTTAAGTAACTAGTTTTTCTTATTCAAAGTTTTAATTTCATATTTCATAAAACACTTTCTATGAACCTATCATATAGATATAATGATTTTTAATCTTTGTAATTTTATTTGATTTTTTTATATCATTTTTAATTTTTCGAGTGCTAACATTACTTCATTAACATTAAATATCTATTTTAAATAATATATTTTCGGCAAAAAGTGGTTGTCAATAGACTGGCTAAATAGCACAAAGTGGCTATGGATGGAGAGGCAATCTGGCAACCTACAGGTAGAGAAATTATAAGATAATATGGTTATTGATAGAGTGGCAATTTGACCAAATAGCACAAGCTGGCTATGGATGGAGTGACAATCTCGCCATCTACGAGTAAACAAATTATATCACAATGTGGCTATTGATAGAGTGACAATTTGGCCAAATAGCACAAGGTGGCTATGAATGGAGTGGCAATCTGGCCCCTATAGGTGGAGTGGCAATCTGGCCCCCTATAGGTAGACAAATTAGAAGACAATGTGGCCATTTATAAAGTGGCAATGTGGCTATGATAAAGTGTCAATTTGGCGAAAAGGGCATATTTTACATTAATATTTTAATATAAACCTCAAAATATATTTGACTTTTTTAAAACTTTTCTCTGGCTTAAGAGATGTTTGATTGTTATAGCACATCTCTCCCACTTGCATCATCTTATCGTACACTTCGGCACGATTTTTTATGTCAAAGAATGCTTTAGACAATGTCTCTTGGAAAGCATATGTAGGGGTTTTATTTTGCTGGTACCATGGCTTACCTGTCGTTCATCCATTGTGCACGGGAATCACCATCACGGAATAATAATACCCCGTCTAAAGAATAATAATATCAACCTCGGGAGCTCAGACAGGACATACACCTTTTGGAACTTCCGATCATGTTTCGGGTGGGGTGTCAGAAAATATATATTTGAAGTTCTACTTGACATGGCGATCATCTATTTGATCTAGGGTTTTGTAACGCTCGCCATAACCACTCCCACGCGCACACATTTCAAGGGAAAAATTAAACAATTCCCAACATGGCCACTAGTTAGGGGCTCTCTGGAACATCCTCGCAGACCCACAAAGCTCCACTAAAACTGCATACATTCCTTCGTCATCTGTTACAGAAGTACGCACTTAGTAGGACAGAAGTAGAAAGGGTCATATACGCCATTATCGTGGCGTGGGTAAAATCCGAGACCTGATCGTCTTTCTCTCGGAGGGAAAGGGCGAGTGAGGTCCAGAAAGAGAAAGAGAAAGTGCTTCTAGTGTTAAGTGCCCATTTAAGATGGGGCGAGGTCGAGTCCAGCTGAGAATGATCGAAAATAAAATCAATCGTCAGGTAACGTTTTCAAAGAGGCGGACCGGACTGATGAAGAAGGCATCGGAGCTGTCAATCCTGTGTGATGCGGAAGTGGCCGTGATCGTCTTCTCAAACAGAGGCAAACTCTATCAGTTCTCCAGTTCCAGGTGCATGCCTACCTGCCTTTGCCCTCTTGCCCCCATCTCGTAGATATTAACACACCTTCTCTCCCTCTCTAGACATCATGACATAGACAACACATAAAAGTACCTAGATGGCTTTAATCATAAATAAAAATAGGATGCCAGTTTATGTAGGTTAGTAAGAATATGCAGACGACCATTATCATCTAAATATTTCTAGTTGAACCTGTTCTTACCAAGATTACACCCTGTTCTTACTAAATATTTCTAGTGTACGTCCTTATTGATTGCTCGTAGATTGCAACCAGGTTTGTATATAGGTTGTCTTTTCATTATTGAATAAATTTATGGATCTTCATCTTGGATTACATTATAGCTTCTTCTTTTATTTAAATTGTTTAACAATTTAGGGTTAGTATTGGTTTCTGCTGGTTTTACTTCCAAAGATCAACACTAAAACAAAGAGATCAAAATATATGTCGATGACGTTTAATCCTTATATTCGCGTGATTTTCAATGATACTCCGGTTTACATTCACTTCTGATCTATCTTCACGTTCCCGAACAAACGCTAATTGCACTCTAGATAAAATCCTAATTGACAGGGTGTTTGCACAGAATTATTTCCCCATGGATTTTAGAAGGATGAATGTAAATTACAAAACAGAACATTTAAAAGGTGGCAATCACAATTAGCAGTATGTCTGGATAAAAGGTTGCAATCACAATTAGATGGATTAATCTTGAGGCATATTTAAATGTTTCTACATATGATATG
Organism: Pinus taeda; assembly: GCA_000404065.3. Lineage (NCBI taxonomy): Eukaryota > Viridiplantae > Streptophyta > Pinopsida > Pinales > Pinaceae > Pinus > Pinus taeda. Next base: position 424,868 of record APFE030246029.1, read on the forward strand.
TAGATTAATCAAAGGTTGAACAAAAATATTAGAGGGTTAAAACAGCGTACAATGTTGCTATAAAATAATTTAATATAAATATATTCCTAAAAAAATAATTGATTAATTATTAATTATAATCCATCATATATGTAAATCCATAACATTCCATAATTAGAGTTAGTGAGTGGTTATTGATTAAAATTTATTAATTAAAAATTTTTATTACCGATGTTTAACCAGGAATACTCAGTTGTTGGCAATGGCAAGCTTTCGGCGCTACCATGATAAGGTTTGAGATTTTCTACTGTCATTAATCTATCGCACGCCCCACACGCCCACATCAGCAGATAATGGTGTGTCGCATTAGGATTTGGTATAAGGAAAAAAATATGATTTCCCTTTTCCAAATTTTAATGTCTATCGTTTGAAGAATTTTCCTTTTTCTAAATAAAGTGTAAGTATTATATATAGTTTATACATTATAAAGAAAATTAGTTTTTTAATTAAAATATAATTTAAATACAGGTTTACCAAACTGGTTGAAACCCTCTTACAATGCCAACTTGGAACTAAGCATACGTGTGAACTTTTAAATTCTAATTATATATAAGAGCAAGTTTATATATATATAATTTATAGTTTAGGTTATTTGAGTTTGGGTGAAAATTAAGATTAAATTGTTTGGATCATTTGCCAAGCCAAATGAAGGTGATGGCTTCGACTTTGAATTTTTATAGAGCTTTTATGACTCTTAATGACAAACAAGGAAACCAAGCTGAATGATAAGATTACGTAGCTTTTTTATGAAAGTAGTTGTGGATCTTAAATATGAATTTCAATCTAATCAAATCGCGGAGTTTATACAACACATGCATGAGCATGCGTAAATATAGAAATTCTTATGGATCTCGCTTACAAAGAAAGTCCTTATCCCAATGGATCCAAATCAAACGGAAGCCAAAGGGAAAGATGAAGTTGGAGCTCGACGCTCAAGGATTTTTACTACAATATTTTTCAATTTCAAAAATTGAGATAAAGTTTTTAAGAACAAACGATGCCTTTTTAATTTTGTTGGTATGTATCTTCGTTGTTTGATGGAGAGATTTAACTTAGATAAATAAGACTTCAAGGCAGCTTTGGTGTGGATTTAGATGTATTCATTATGAATAGAGTTTTGGGGAGATGAGACGTTACCTAGTGATGAAAGGAGATTTTGGGGTAAGGCCAATTCCCCTTTCTTTATAAATTTCGACCCTGAGGCCTATGGGTTATGGGCCCACAAACCTATCGGAAGCATTATTCATGACCTTAGCCTTTTAAAACCGAGACCATACGATTTAGTCGATTTTTCTTTATAAATTGGGACCACAACACTTTATTGAAAATACATAGGATTACACGGGAAATACACGCAAAACTCTGACCCAAAACACTTAGCCAGATCTCAAAAATTATACATCCGCAACTATAATTATCAGCAGGTCTGCTCTCTTGGTCCATCGCCTTTCCGTTGCATCATCCTTCGCATTCCCCGATCGCCGATCAAATCATGACTGTTGATTTGATTCCCGATCCGATGGTTGTACTTCTTCCCGCTTGATCAAACTTGCATGACACTCCTCTGCCGTTGATTTGCGCTTAGTGGATCTGACGGTCCACAATGATTTCGGGTAGACAACAAGCACAAGGATTAACCACCCGAAAATCGGTTTCTTCTCTCCTCGGCACTACTACGTGTCCTCCGCTAAATGGAATCGGGTGACTACCCCTTTTTACCACTTATGGTTTTCTGGCCGCCCGAAAATCCATTTACCACCTTTGAAAACTACTTTTGCTACGTAATGCCCTCGCGTCTATGCCATGCAATGACCGTCGATCTAAATGATCGATGGTTCTCATTCTTAGTCACCTACACCATTGATCTTCTACTATTTGATGGATCTCTGCACTTAATACGATTTCTGCCATACTCTATCTTAAACACGCGAACACTCATATATAACAATATTTCGTTAATCCATGGATCGCCATCGATCCTACAGTGATCGATGGTCAATCGAAACCTGCCACAAGGAATGTTCACAGTATCTACGAACAACACACAAATGCACAATTCAACCTTAAACAACTTTATATTATACACAACATAGTTGCATTCTAAGGCATTTCAGCCTTAGGAACAAGTTCCCTATCGATTACATTTTTCTCACTCGGCTTACACGGATTCTAATTGTCACACTCTATCTGTCTCTGTCGCTCTCGAACATGCATGTTCATCATATATATATAGGGAAACATTGGATCAGATCACTGTGAAGGATCCGATCAAATTCTCTCCTTGATTTCCTCAACAAACCCCTAAACTCTCTATACCCATACATACATATGTGGTAAATTACATTTAATTAAGTCTTCGAGAGACTTAATCCATTCCATCAGCTTAGCTCTATTTTAACAGATTTGTCCCTTGTTCAGCTCCGATGGTCCATGTCTCCTCCTTCTCCTCTTTGGATTCCTCCTTTAATAAAGAGTGCTTGATGCTCCTGCATCAGACTCCCGAGGCACAAAAATTTATGACCTCCTCGTCATATGCTTCTCCTTATCCTTTAGCAATTCTTCCCACTTCCAACCTCTGTAGTAACAGTGTTCCTCTGCTACATGATACCTCACCAAGCTTTCTCCTCTGAGTTTAGTCTTTTGGCATCCTTTTGGTTCTCTCCTCTGGAACCAATTGAGCACACCTTGCTCTAGGTTGCTGCAAATCCTCTCACCTTCCACTGTCATTTGCTGCATGACAGTAAAGACCATAACTCTCCAGTGTCCAACAGAACTGTACCTCTTCTCCTTCTACTTGCAAACTCCTCCTTCTTCTCGCAGGAAATCCTTCCCTTAACCTTTCCCTGCTCTGATACCAAATGATGAAAGGAGATTTTGGGGTAAGGCCAATTTCCCCTTTCTTTATAAATTTCGACCCTGAGGACTAAGGGTTATGGGCCCACAAACCTATCGGAAGCGTTATTTGTGACCTTAGCCTTTAAAAATCGGGACCATACGTCTTTGAAGATTTTTCTTTATAAATTGGGACCACAACACATTATCAGAAATACATAGGATTACACAGGAAATAGACACAAAACTCTGACCCAAAACACTTAGTCGGATCTCAAAAATTATACATCTGCAACTATAATTATCGGCAGATCCACTCTCTTGGTCCATCGCCTTTTTGCTGCGTCATCCTTCGCATTCCCCGATCGTCGATCAAATCTTGACCGTCGATCTGATTCCCGTTCCGATGGTTGTACTTCTTCCTGCTCAATCAAACTTCCACGACACTCCTCCATCATTGATCTGCGCATAGTGGATCCGACGGTCCACAGTGATTTCTGGTAGACAACAAGCACGAGGATTAACCGCTCGAAAAGTAGTTTCCTCTTTCCTCGGCACTGCTACGTGCCCTCCGCTGAATGGAGTTGGGTGACTACCGCTTTTTACCACTTATGGTTTTGTGGCCGCTCGAAAATCCATTTACCACCTTTGAAAACTGCTTTCGCTACATAACGCCCTCACGTCTATGCCATGCGATGACTGTCGATCTAAATGATCGATGGTTCTCTTTATTAGTCGCTTATGCCGTTGATCTTCTGCTATTTGATGGATCTCTACACTTAACACGATTTCTGCCATACTCTGTTTTAAACATACGAACACTCATATATAACAATATTTCATTAATCCATGGATTGCCATCAATCCTACAGTGATCGATGGTTGATCAAAACCTGCCACACGGAATGTTCAGACTATCTACAAACAACACACAATTCAACCTTAAACACACTTTATATTATACACAGCATAGTTATATTCTAAGGAATTTTAGCCTAGGAACAAGTTCCCTATCGATTACATTTTGCTCACTCGACTTACACAAATTCTAATTGTCACACTCTATCTATGTCTGTCTCTCTCGAACACGCAGTTTCATCAAATCTTCTCCTTGATTTCCTCAACAAACCGCTAAACTCTCTATACGCATACCTACATATGTGGAAAATTACATTTAATCAAGTCTTCGAGAGACTTAATCCATTCCATCAGTTTAGCTATATTTTAACAGATTTTTCCCCTATTCAGCTCTGATGGTCCATGTCTCCTCCTTCTTCACTTTGGATTCCTCCTTTAAGGAAGAGTGCTTGATGCTCCTGCATCACCTAGAATTGGAAATGCCCTTGGGAATTACGTTAAAAGTATCAGAGGTCATGAAGCAGGCTCATATATTTCATATACATGCATCTGTGTGCATGAAAATATATGAGACATTTCCCAAAATCTATTGATATATACTTCTGGGATGAGTATCAGAAGGAAATGATTGATTATGAGCACATACCCATCAGATATAGAAGGTGTCATTAATATGGAGATTTATATCAAGACTTCCCAATAATGAAGAAAAATGAATTCTCAGAGATGGTGCCAACCCCTGTGAGAGATGGATTTACGGTTGTAGATCTTGGTTGATGCAATAAAAGTAGTTTCTCAACTGTCAAAGAACAACATAAAGGAAGTTAGGACTTGTGAATAGGTTTGATCTCTTGAGTGCCATTAAGTAATGTGGATAACCCTAATCCAGACCAATCAGCGAATGTGAAAATGCTAGAGACAATAAGACCTTCCTTTTCCTTGTTCGAGAATCTAATTCCAACCACTTACTAGGTGTCAAAATCATCCATCCAAGTGTTCTAGTTCAGTTTCAGTTAGTTGAATTTAAGTCGAGTCTCACTCCAATCATTTATTATTGATGTTTTCAGTGTAACCTTATTTAACTGATTCATAATACTTAGAAGAGAAATTCCCTGCTCCATTTTGTTTTGTTCTATTCAATTTTTTTCATGGTATCCAAGCTTAGCATGTGTGAGAATCCTTATGAGCAACAAAAGAAAAGAGAAGATAGTTTGCATAAGACTTCGTGAGAGAGCAACAACATGACCGAAGTGAAAGCAGCAGAGAGAAGAGGCAAGATTGCATAAGACTCTTTGAGAGAGAAACAAAAGTTTGAAGAAGCAATAGAAGAGAATGAAGAAGTCAGCGACGATTAAGCCAGGGAAGATGACGGTGAAACAGATTGAAGAAATTTCAACTCAAAGTAGGAGAATTTTTAGGAAAGTGTTATGGTAACGCTTTATGTTATTTTGGTACACTATGTTACTAACGCATGGGCCAAGGACTGAGAAGAGCATTAACTGCCCAAACTTATCACTCCCTTCACCAACATGGACTCAAAGAAAAAAAAGGTACGTTATAGTCAGAAATTAGAAAATGGTAGCTTCACTTTTGTTTGAAAAGTCTAATCTAAAAACCCTTGTTAAAAAAGGTTCCATGTAATTTTTCAAGTGAATTTCGATGGTATTAATTTGAAAAAGGGTTGACTTCATTTTGAAAAGGGATCATTTACAGTTTATTTTAAGAATTCCCATGTATTTTTTAAAAAGGGGGCTTCATTCATCTTTTTTTTAAAGGGGAGTTGTTTATGAAAGTTGGGAAAAAGATATTTTCAAACGATATTGTTGGTTTAAAAAAAAATAAGGAGAAGTCATTTTGAATGGTGACTACTAACTCTTTTTGAATTCATTTAAGAGATGTATTTGAGTGGAATCTATTTCAGATTCATGAATTCTTTTTATCTTCGATCAAATGAAAGAGAATGTATTTAGGATTCTTGAGCCACCATTGCTACATGCTCCAACTGTGAGCAATAGCCACAACCATTATTGTTAGAGCCATAAGTTGTGTAACAGAGAAGTGAGTTGCTATGTTTCAAGATCAATTGGCTTCTTGAGTCATAGTGAACCAACTCTTAACAAATGGGAAAAGGCAAGAGGATAAGAAGGTCAAAGCGATAACATGAGATGTTTGAGATCTTTCTAAATTTGGAATTGAAGAGGCAAAAGGATGCCTTCGCATTGACATGCATAAAATAATATGTGGATGATAGCATTCTTCCTCTGATTTCAGATCCCAAGTCAAGCAAGTAGTCATGCAATACCCTTGAGAGGAGTTTTGGTGTAAGTGGGAGCATTGAAGTTGAAGATGTAGGTGGATCTATAGCAGCAAATCTACATCCAGATGAAACATTGTTTGAATCCCACTATGCACATTTGCAAGTGGATAAAGATTTAGTAAATCCAACAATAGAGCTTGCTAATGAAATTTTGGTGAATCTAGCAGCATAGCTTACTGATGGCAATGAATCTTATATTAGAGCAGTCATAGTCATTTTGAATCAAACAATTAATTATGTTCATGTAAATTTTGATGAAGAATTGTTGGCTAATGATGAATGGTTGCAGGTGATGCAAAAAAAACATCATATTGGCATGATGCTATTTGGTGAGAAAATCCCACTTGAGTTAGTGTAAGACAGTGTGTCTGCAACAACACAGGTTAGTACAAAATTGACAGATACGAAGACAGAGACAGTGATAGACAAAAAGGAAAATAAGGAAGCCCACAAAGAGAAAATAGAGACAAAGGTGGAAGAAGAGTTAGAAGTGCAATAGGAGAAAGCTCTCATTACAAAACAGGACGAACAAAACCAGTGTGGTTATTTAGATATTTTTACACTTATCATTGATTTGAAATGAGCAGGTACACATAATGATTTTCAAGAACAATTAAATTTCCTTGAATCATGTCTTGCAACACCATGTCGAGATGAGGTCTGCATAGAAACTATGGAAATGAATGTTGAAGACGGCATTCGTGATGAAGAAATTAATTAAATTTTTAGATATTGGAGTCCTGAAGAGATGAAATTGTATTATGGTCTTATGTTGGAGTAGATTGATGATGAAAAGCACACTAGAAAAGATAATATGTGGCAACACCCCACATACAAGTCTTTTTTTGAAGAAGTCAAGGACATTTTTAGGCAACCTGGAAGAATGGAAGACCTACACCAACAAATGAAGAAACTAAGGTTTGAAGGATACAAAAGAGAAAAAATTGAAATAATTTAGAGGCTATAGAATCTGAAAGAGGAGAGGAAGAAAAGTAAATGTAGTCCAAGTTAATTTTTTAAATTGTAAGCCTAACTAAGAAATAGACAAGAAGGTATCTTAATTAAATTTTTATGTGGTTGAAATTAAAGGCGAGTGTTGGAGAATCTAATTCCAACAACCTACTAGGTGTCAAAATCATCCATCCAAGTGTCCCAGTTCAGTTTCAGTTAGTCCAGTTTAATTTGAGTTTCACTCTAGTCATTTATTACTGATGTTTCCAATGTAATCTTATTTAATTGATTCATAATACTGAGAAGAGCAATCCTCTGCTCTACTTCACTTTGTTCTCGTCAATTTTTGTCAATCCTTAGATGATATGAATCATGGAGAGGCTTTTGACAACAAAAAACACAAAGAGGTCCCTTCTTCACCTCCAATGGAAACCTTGACAACTTCTAATCTAGAAACCCTTCACTCCTTTACCCCATTTCTTTATCCATTCATTTAACATGATGCAGTGTTGAAGGACACTAATGCAAGCCTAGAACATAACAATGGTATAAAGCTAGATCTGGAGGTGTCAAATCTATACTAAAATTCTAGCAAGGTAAGGACCCATTCACCCTCCATGAGCAACAAGTTTCCATGCTAGTTCAAGCATATCTTAAGTGAAAACATATAGCCACTAAATTATGATAAGCTTATAGTTCATTAGGGTTCAAGGTAAATCATTGAAGGAATTAGGAAAACCATATAAAGAGGAAAAAAGGAGTGGGTATATGAACAAATTACAAATGTTTGATGAAATAGGAGGGCACCTGTTAAATTCCAGTAAGGTAAGGGTCATCATGAAGGTATTATTGGGCTCCAACCGAGATTCAAAATGAATATTATATCTTGGAATATGAGGGATCCAAATAGCCACAAAAAACAAAGGATCCTAAAAGAGAAATGGGTAGAAGAAAAGCCCACTATTATGATGATTCATGAAATTAATATCTCGAGGGAAGTCTTGTCCAACCTAACAAACAATTAGAGAAGACAATCTCATTCATTTGTAATATATGCTCAAGGACACTTAGGGTGAATATCAATAGTATGGGATGAGGAAGAGGTAAGAGTGATAAACGTTTTTGCTACATTCAAAGTCCTAACAATGTAGATCCAACTTATGGGTTTAGGAGAGAGATGTCATGTTTCAAATTTATATGTACCAAATATACCGCATGATAAGGCCCCTTTTTTTCAATCAATTACCCATAGTAGTGAATTGATCTCCCAAAATATGTGGATACTTGGAGGAGATTTTAACCTAATTAAGTCCTCGGATGAGAAAAAATGGGGCATTTGATGATTAGATGTGGAGACCACTTCATTACAGGAAGCCATGGAAGGTGTAGGACTGATAGATGTCGAGACTGCATATGTGGTGTATAGGTAGAATAATAGGTAGGGTGGTCAAAAATTGCCTTAAAGCTAGACGAATTCCTCATCACAATTTTTTTTTATCTTGGGACATGAAGCATCTATACTTCCAGCAATGGTTCATATCATTAGGTGATCAATATTAATCTAGATATGAAAGCTTGCCCCTGCAATCACTCTTTTAGGTTTGAAAAAAATTGTCCCAAGCATCACGAGTTCCTCTCAGATACTTAGAAATGATGGGAGAAAATATGATCTATTAAAGGATCAACAATCGTTTCTCTATATAAAGAGCTAAAATACATTGAATGGAAATTAAAAGGATCGAATAGAGGGTGGTTTCAGGATATTATACAGAAAAATCATGATCTAGATCTCAAAATTTCAAAGATATAATAGAAGGCCATAGAAAAAGCTCAATCAGAGGACCTGGTAAGGGAGGAGGAGGAGACCCTTCATGAAATTGAAGAGTAGAGGAAGTCAAAAGAAATATTGTGGAGGAAGAAATCTTGGACTCAATGGATAAAACAGGATTAATAATAAATCTTTTTTCTACAAATCAATATTACAACACACATACTATAATCAAATTTATTATCTCAAAGGATCTCCCATGAATTGACCCAATATTTTTAGAACATCCTCTCAAAACATACAATGGAGAAACATGAGGCCATAAAGTACGTAACCAATGCCATCCCATTAATCATAACTAATGAAATTAATAATGCACTCCTTTGAGAAATCACCTAGGAGGAGGATGAAATAGTAGTTAAGGTGTTTCCCCACAATAAGGTCCTTGGCACAGATGAGTTCAACATAGAGTTCTTTCAATATTTCTCTCGAATAATTGGGGAGGAGGTTTAGAGTGTTGTGGAAGAGATCCAAAAAGAAAAAAAAAACACTAAAAGAACTCGATTGTGCATTCTTAGAATTGATCCTAAAAAAGGATAAGGTGGAATATCCCATTGAATATCAATTGATTTTCTTTTGTAATGTGCTTTATAAAATTATAACGAATATCATAGCCAAGAAGGTGAAACTACTCCTTCCCAAATTTCTTTCTCTAGAACATATAGGAATTTTCAAAGGAAGAAAAATTATCAATGGAATCATGGTGGTTCATGATTCCATACACTCATTGATGATTACTAAAAAACTTGGTATGGTGCTAAAGTTGGACTTTTATGAGACTTATGACAAATTGAATTGGTACTTCTCGTGTTACAACTTAAAAGCTTTTGGATTTGAAAATCATTAGTTCATGTGGGTATATAATTTGGTTTATTCCATGTCCTTTTTAGTTATGATTGATGGTTATCCATCCAAACCCTTCCATTCCACTAGGAGGGTTTGGAAAGGGGACCCACTCTCCCATTTTCTATTTGTTCTAGTAGTGGAAGGACTTAACCATGTTTTTAAGACAACATATGTTGGGTGTGGATTGAAAGGAACCTATTTATATGGAGAATGATCTTAATTCGATAATTACATCTTTTGGCATCCATATTGATGCATTTGGAGAGGAAAAAAGAGGAGGAATTAGCTCATGGGATCGTTTTAAGCAGCAGGACCTAGTTTGGCAAAACGGTGTCTGAAACCTTCCCGAAGCATTTTGAGGCACCAAATGATGTTTTTTGGGGGTAAAAATTTTACACTTCTATGGCTCACATTTTCATTATATTCTACACGTAGAGATCTTTCCAATGATGCAAGAAGTATGTTAATCATCCCCTATATGCAAAATTTATGTCACTTAGAATTTGATCTTCCTGTTTTCACCAACATGGTTGGTGAGGATGCCATGTAAACCCCCATTATTCATGTTAAAGGGGCTAGCCACATTTTGGCGATGTAAAAGACTCTAGAAGAGTCTATATTATAACTCTAGTTAAGAGTTGATGTAGTCAAACTTAGCCACCAGTAAGTTATTGGGTTGTGTTATAACCAGGCTAGTAGGAGGAAGAGTTATTCCATTCTTTTGAGAGAATTTTGTTCCATAGATGAACAAGGATAGATATGAGAGATAAAAGGTATAGAACGTAGAGAAGAATTATGCATTGTAGGAATCCATGGGCCACAAGCATTACTTCTTCGTATCTCCAACCTTATTTTCTACAAAGAGATAGAGAGTGAACCGGCCTAACTTTCCAGCTGCGTTTCCCAGAGAAAATATTGTGTCTTATGTTTGTGTGAGCTTATTTTTTCATTGTTTACTTTTTTTCATAATTACCATTCGCGTGCATGCACTAATTACAGTTAAATTTATAGATCTAGAGGTCTAATAAAATGGTAATAGTGTACAAATTAAGATCTTTTTAATATAATATTATCAGATCTGTTATGAAAAACTGTCAAGTGGAATATGCATGGTAGCGTACGGATAATTTCGTATTAATGTAGCTTTATTTAGGTATTTTGATGAGATTGCAGGGATCTAGATTTGCAGGGCCGAAAATTGTAAAGCTGTAATCATGGTCAACGAATTTGTAAATGACCCTCATGATCCTGCAAATCAGGTGAGGTTTATGCAATTGGAACAAGAAGTCACAGATATCAACCATAATGTAAACCTCATCAGGGTGACCTTGAATAACTATTTGGATATATTTGGATAATATGTGGGTTCAAATGAAGGATACAAATAAAAATGGGGATTAGAAGATCGAGGAGAAATGAAGAACTAGTTGAAGAAAGAAGCTAAAAAAAATCAACCCAGTTTTAATGTCATGAACCAATCACAACCCTTATTTAAAATGTAAGAAAAAGTGAATTTCAAGCCATACCATGATGATGTCAATGCTTTGAATTTGAACCATTGGTTGTAGTGGCTGGAAGTTTATTTTAGCATCCATCAGACTGAAGAAGGACAAAAAGTCTCATTTGTGCAGTTGGAATTGGAGGGCCATGCATTGACTTAGAGAGACATCACATAGAAACTATGATGTTAGATAGTGACCCTCTAGTAACTAAGTGGGAATATTTCAAAACCCTCATTCAGTCACTTTTTTATCGCATTGAATACATGGATGACTAGTGGATTCAGTGGCATTACTTCAACCAAACATTGGACCAAAGCATGCCGATGTACACCACAGAATTCAGAAAGATGGCTGTAATGTTTGGTATCTCTCCAAAGCACCCCAAATATACTCCTTAAGTATTTGAGGGGGTCTGCACTTCCATCTGCACCAGCAAGTGGTGTTTTTGAAGCCCAAATCGGTGGACGAGGCTTAGGTATAGGTGCAATACCTAGAAAACATAGGTCTAAAGAGGGTGATCAAGTGGATTGAAGAAGAGGGAGAAACAAGATGCTTCTGAGGGGAAGTAGAAGAAAAAATGGGGAAAATATGAAAGTATGGAAGCCACAATGCACCAATGTAAATATCATAGAAACCACTGCAACATTAATGGCCATATAGAGGACGAATGTTGGAAGTTTCATATAGATCTAAATTAAAAGAACAAGAGGAAATATCACAAGAAGAAGAATTTGATGGGCATATATTCAAGTAACCAAGTTGAAACCAGCTCAGACGTGGATTACAAGATCATCTATACATCAGTGAAGAAGGAGGTGAATTTGAGTAGCCTTCAACAACTGGAAGAGAAAGAAATAACCAAACTCTTCCATATAAGATCAAAAAGGAAAATATTGATGCTCTATTTGACTTAGGATTGGATATGAACCTCATTACACTAGATATGGTTAAGAAGTTGGGGCTTGAAGTTCATGATCATCCAATCCCATATCCACTAGGATGGGTAAATAAGGATGTAGAGTTGAAGGTAACAAAATTGTCTAAAATTAGATGTGTTATCAGTTGTGATTTGATTGATGAAGTATATATAGATGTGGTTCCCCTTGACTTATGTGGATTCGTGTTTGGGATTCCACACATCTACATGCCTAATGTAATATTCATGAGGAGAGGTAACCAATACCAGCTTGTCAAGGATGGAAAATTGTTCAACACCAACATACACAAAGGGAAGTAAAAAATTTCATTGGTAAGTGCCAATCAAGACAAGAAATTGATCAATTCTAGCAAGAAGTATGTTTTATTACCTTAAGGATAAAGTTAGCCTATATGGGAGTCAATTAAAGGCAAGGCATCTCTGTAGGGGTGTACTAAAAAATAGAAGAAATAATTAGAGGAGTTCTTATATACATACAGGGATGTGTTCTCAGAGCCTAAAGGTCCACCACCTAAGAGAGAATTGGAGCATGAGATGCAGCATTTTTTGGACTACCCATTGACAAATATTGGGTTGTATAGGCTGTTTGTTATAAAAAAAAAAGTGAGGTGAAGAAATAATTTCAATGGGTGCTGGAAGAGGGTGTCATTCGACTGAGTACATAACCATGTGGGTCACCCATCATTATTGTGACAAAGAAGGATGGGATTTGGTAGATGTGTATACATTACACAACATTGAATAAAATCACACACAAGTACAGATACCCACTACCTAGGATATATGATATGTTGGATCAATTGTAGCAAGAAAAAAACTTCACCAAGTTATACTTGAAGTTTGGATATCACGAGGTTTGAATCAAAGAAGAAGATATTTGGGAGATCACCTTCAAAACCATGTAAGGTTTGTATGAGTGGTTAGTCATGACATTTGGCCCCTGTAATACAGAAGATACATTTATGAGATTAATTAATGATATACTACACCCTTTTATATGTTTATTTATTATTGTCTATTTGGATGATATATTGGTATGTAGTGCTCCCTAGGAGGAGCATGATTCACATTTGACACAAGTGTCAGAAACATTGAGGAAGCAATAACTAATAAAAAATATCAAGAAGTGTTAGTTTGCACAACAATATTTGGTGTATTTGAGGTATGTGATTGGTGGAGGAGAACTGAAGATAGATCCTTCCTAGATGGAGGCCATCATGGACTAGTTGGTGCTTACTAATGTTTTTGAGGTCTGGAGTTTCATTGGGGTAGCACAGTACCTGAGGAAATTCATAGCCTCATTTTCAGTGGTAGCAACACTTCTCCATCTCATAACAACAAGTAGCAAGAGTTTCCAGTGGGGAAAAGGTCACCAGAAGGTTTTCGAAAAGCTAAAGAAGAATATTAGTCAAGCACCGATTTTGGCATTATCAAACTTGCAGTGACCCTTTGAAGTGGAGACAGTTACGAGTGGATATTCTATGGGAGTTTCCTTAATGCAGGAAGGAAGGCAGTTCTTAACTACCCTACCTACGACAAGGAGCTCTATGCTAGGGTGCAAGTTGTGAAGAAATAGAAACATTATATGATGGGAAAGGACACAATAATTCAAATAGATCACCATTCATTACAATACCTATAGGCCGAAAGTAAGCTACATCAAACCAACCATTACCATTGGATGGGGTTTTTACAACATTTTAATTTCATGATAAAATACAAGAAGGGAATCACAAACAAGTTGGCCGACATGCCTTCAAGGCCACCCACATCAAAGATCACAACTTTAAGGATTGTTATGCACATGGAGCCATTAACTCATGATGCATACAAAGAACCATATTCAGAGGATGAGGACTTCGAGGAGGTGCATCAGCAGCTGCAGAATTAGATACATGTGCATGATGGTCACAACACAGTTGACTACCATCTCCAGGATGTGTTACTCTAAAGGATGGATAACCATTGTGTTCCTAAAGGTGAGTGATTGGAGCTGATTAAAGAGACTCACACCACTAAGGTTGGAGGGAACTTTTGTGTGCGGAAGACCATGTCTAACTGACATAGGTATGTGTATCCACCCAATATGCAAGAGATGGTAGCTAGGTTCATAAGAGGATTCATGCTTTGTTGTACCATCAAGCCTAGTAACAGGAAATCAGGTCTATATCATCCCTTACATGTAGCTACTCGTCCTTTGGAAATAATTTCCATAGAATCTGTGGGAGGTTTACTGACAACGAGGAATGGACATGAATACTTGTTTGTGGTAGTTGAAAGGTTCAACAAGATGTGTTCTCAGATACCTTATAAAAATACCATCAATGGGTAAGAAGCAACAAGCTTATTCTTTGGATGGGTCTAGGTGCACTTTCGGATAACGAGGACGATCATTTTAGACAACGATATAAAATTTTTCAGTTCATTTTGGACTACATTTTGGGAGAAGATGGACACAAAGTTGAAGATAATTACAACATTTCATCGTCAAATAGATGGGAAGAAAGAAGAAGTCAATAGAACTTTGGTGCATCTTTGGAGGGATGCAACTAGAAGCATCTAGAGACCTCAGATGAAAATCTATTATATATACAACATTCTTACAATAGAGAAGTCCACACTTCTACAACAAAGATAACATTTGAAACTTGTTTTGGATATTTGGCACCTTCACCTTTGGATATTTCATATGGAAAACAAGGAGGAGTGAGGGAAGATCTTACAAGAGATGCTTTGAGGGATGAAAAGCTTATAGAGAACATTAAATAGATCCATATAAAAGTACAAGAAAGACTTCATAAGCCACAAGAGATTATAAGGCTAGGCATGATCTACACAAAACAAAGAAATCATTCAAGGAGGGAGATAAAGTATAACTACATGATTTGTAAAATTCTATTGATATTCCACTAGACAGTTCGCACAACATATCTAAAAATATCATATTAAAAATAATGAGATTCTAAACTATTACAGTTTTATTTAACCTTAAGATCTGTAAACTTAGTTGTAATTAGTGCATGCATGTGAATAGAAATTACGAAGACAAGTGGAGAATGCAAAAATAATCTCACACACACACATAAGGCACAAGATATTATTTCTGGGAAACCCTTTCGGGAGAAAACCCAACTGTAAGCCGAGGTCACTTCGCTCTCTTTCTCTGTTTGTAAATATGGTTGCAGGTACAAATAAGTAATGTCTATGGCTCGTGGGATGCTAAAATGCACATATCGTCTCTGTGTGCTCTACCTCGTTTCTCTCTTTTCCTTATTTTCTTAGCGATGGAACAAAGTTCTCTGGAAAGAACGGAATGCCTCTTCCTCCTAGTGGCCCAATTGTAACACAACTCGATAGCCTACTAGATTTTGACCACATGAACCCTTAACTAGAGTTAAAATATAAAATATTGTAGAGTATTTAACATCATAATCATGTGGATATCCCATTTTCCATGAATAATTGGGGATGACATGACATCCTCCTGAACTATAGGTGTCAAAACAAGAATGTCAACTTCTCAGTGGCATAACTTTTGGATACATAATCTGATTGACATGCTTATTATGTCGTTGGAAATATATTTGTTTTCAAAATAATATGCAATGTTCTGACACTAAAGAGGTAAACTTTTAGCCCTAAAAATATTTGTTTGATTCCTCGAAATGCTCCTGGAATGTTTCAAACCCCATTTTGCCAAATTGGGTCCTCCCAATAAAAATGGTCACGTGAGTTTATTCCTCTAGATTTTCCACTCCAAATGCATCAATATGGATGAAAAAAATATAATGATCCAATCTGGATCACACCTTACCATTTTGGGAGGATTTTTCTCCCAAAAATCTTCTACTGAATGAGGTGAGCAAATTTTTTCTCCATCTTCTCTCTGGTGTACCATTTAGCTTTTCCTATAAGTTCTCCCTTCCATCCAATATACCAAAGGTCATTCTACCCATATCTTGTAGTTCTGGACCTCTTCTGAAAAATTGTATCTCTTGTCTGTTATGCCTCAGCATAGGTGCCAAATCCTCCGCATAATGGAGGACTTGTTCCTCTTCGTGATCTAGCATGGAAGGCTCATAGAGTTTTAAATTCTCTACATTCAAATTTGATTAAATGCACATATATGGTGGGAAACTGAGCCAATATGTATTATCACCTACCTTTTCAAGTATCTCAAAGGAACCATACCTTAGAGCCTTGATTTTCTTAACAAGCCCCTATGGCCTCTCCTTTTCCACTCTAACCATACTATGTCATCCACCATGAATGACTTCTCTATTCTGTGTTCATCATGTTTGGACTTATACTTCTCCTATGACTTTGGTAGTGTTTCTTGTACCTCTAGATGGATCTGCTTGATCTTCTCTATAATTTTTTCAGTCCTCAAAGCATCACCTGTAATACCTTCACTTAGTAATCCTTGTTTTCCATAAGAAATATCTAAAGGTGAACGTTGAAACTATCCATAAAGAGTCTCAAATGGGGACTTTCTTGTAGAAGTGTGGATCACTCTATTGTAAGAATGTTGTATATAAACCATATTTTCATCCCATGTCTGTATATGCTTCTGGTTGTATCGCCTTAGAAATTGCACCAAAGTCGTGTTGAGTATTTATGTCTACCCATATGTCTGTGGATGTAATGTTGTATATTACTCCAATTTTTGTTTCCATCTTATCCCACAATGTAGTCCATAGTGCACTAAGAAATATTGTATCCCTATCTGTAATAATGCTCCTTAGTATCCCAGTGTGCATTAAGGCCTGTCCAATAAACAAGTTTGTTGCTTCTTTCCCATTGATGGCCTTTTTACATGACATCATATCACATATCTTGTTGAACCTATCAACTACCACTAACAGGTAGTCATGTCCCTTCCTGGTTGTTAGTAAACATCCCACAAAGTCTATGGAAATGCTTTCCCAAGGATGAATAGGTATAGGTATAGGTAACCTGTTTCCTATTTCTAGGCTTGCTAGTATAGAAAAGCATGCATCCTCTTATAAACCTAGCTCCCTGCTCTTTCATCTTGGTCCAATACACATACATTTGCAATTTAGCCTAGACATTCCCTACAACAAAGTGTCCTACAACCTTGGAGGTGTGAGCCGCTCTAATCAACTCCAATCTCTCACCTTTAGCAACACATAGATTATACACCCTATAGATTAACCCATCCTAGAGATGGTAGTCAATTTTACTATCGCCATCATGCACATGATTCTGACTCTGCAACTACTGAGACACCTCCTTGAAGTCCTCATCTTCTTAGTATGACCCTCTATATTCATCATGGGTGAATGGTTCCATGTGCATAAGAGTCCCCAAACTACTAATACAAATGTTCAATGAGTGCCACCACTTCCACCAAAGTCCAACCTTTTCAAATGACTAAGATAAAACATAATATAGGCATCAAACAACTCATGCTAGTCATCAGGGGTCGAATTCATGAGTCAAGGAGCTGTTTTAGCAACATCTAATCTAGGAACAAGAAAATAGGCAGTGGAACAGCGCGCCTCTAAAACCGAGGAAACTGATACATTCAGTTTTAAACCACTATTCGTTGATATATCTACCCCCTCATGTCATTTTACATCAATATTTACATCATATTATATAATTTACCATGAAAAATTTACCAAGAAAAGAAGAATAAGTCAACTGCTGAAGAAACTAGGCGAAATTTGACTTTTAGGCAAATTGACAAAAATTTGCCTGATGCGTAGAGCCGCTTTAGGGAAGCTTTTGGAGGCCTTCCACTCATCCAAATCAGGCACAAGATAGCGTATTGGAAAGCTATACCTGTCTAGCTTCTGGAACATCTTGAATTTGCTAATTTGGAGTTGATTTTCCCCTCCAAAAATCAATTATCCCAAGACTTCTTCCTATGGAACCAAAATGTGGTAGAGAGGGCATTTTCTAAGTGTTTTTTGCCCTTTTGGTGGCTAAGATCTTCTCCAAAATTGATGAAACTTTCTGGGTTTGCTTATTTTTTGATGTTGAATCCAAATCTATAAGCCATTTGTCCAGAGGATGCACCAATTCAATGCGCAGCACCGGTGGCATTGTGCATCAACCGAAATTTTCTGTGTTTCTAATTCAAAAATTGGAAAATGACAAAAATGTTTCAAAATTTGCCCAATTTTGGCTCAAAGGTACATCATGGGTTAATTTTTTGGGCTAAAGTCACATCAGCCAAAATCTTGAGCTTTTCATCCTTCTTTTCGCCTTTTAAGGCCCTCCTTAATCTTGCCTTAAGGTGCTTGATCCTCTTGGTGCATATTCTATTCCAGGTCAAATAATGGTGGGCCATATGCCTTAGCATTTTGTTGTCTCTATTTTCTTTCTTTAGAAGGCACTAAAAGTGGATATTTACCCTTTCAAGCCATATCTATCTCTCATGATCCACTTCGCCCTCTCTAAATTAACTGACAAAGCTTGTATCTTGTCCTCTTGCTTCATGATGATCATGTCTTTGAAAATCCTTGGATCTTGAGCATCCAAGTCAATGACATTAACTCTTTGGCTCTCCTCATGGTCAACAATGTCAAAATCTCTCTCCATTTTTATGGCTTGGAACACTTGTGGTTGTATGGACAATGGTGAAGTGAAAATAGAGTGGAGGTATGAAGTGGACAGAGTGTATGGAGGGGTATGTGAATGTATAAGATGTAAATAGAGTTTAGGGAATGTGAACAGATTTAGGAGAGAGGGTAAGGTTTTTAGGGGAATAGGTAAGGTTTGTAGGGGAGTAGGTAGAATAGGTTTTGTATGTGGAGGGTTAGGGTTTTATGTAGAATAGGAGTTGGGAATAGTGGGATGTAGGGATTAGGGTTTGGGGATTGGAAATCAATAGATGAAGGGAATAATCTCTAGGGAGTTAGGGAAGGGATTAGGAGATAGGTTTTGGGCAAATAGATTTAGGGCATAGGGTTTTAGAAGGAGAATGATAAATGGCTGTGGCATTTAATGTATGAGGTAGTTTTAGAGACAAATTATGATTTAGTTTTTAGAGAGGTATAAAGCACCAAATATTCATGTAAACCCTAGTTTCAACTGAAAAGAGGCTCTACTTACCTGATAGGAGGTGACGTGAGGCAATTGCAGTGATTGAAGATGATCTTTAGAGGTTTGGAAGCTTCACTGCCCAATGCACAATGCCACCAGCCCAATGCATAATGCCTCCCTAATGCACAGCGCCAGTGTATTTTTCTGAAGGAAGTTTGGTTTTTTTGTGCAACGCCAGCCTCCCAATGTGTAGCGCCACTGTTCTTATGCGTAGTGCCAACTTCAAGGCGAGTTTTGACTGCCTTCCCGATGTCGAAATTGGGTGTGTGATAGCTCGTTGGAGAGCTTGTCGAGTCTAATTTTTTTAACATATTGAATTTTTTAATTTAGGGTTAGTTTACCTGTCAAAAGTCAAATCTGCCAAGACTGGTCAAAATGTGTAGAATGAGGTTGCCTAAATGCAGAGTGTTGTTGCAGTCAACTTTTGAAGGTTTTACTCAACTCCAAATTCAGCTTATGATAACTCATTGGAAAGATCTCTCTATCAAAATATCATTTAAATGATCAAGAAAACCATTTTAACATCATAGCTAGGTGAAATATTGATTTTCCCAAGGTCACTCTAGAAGTGCATCAATCCTCCTAAGGCCAATGATGTTTTCGACATTTCTCCCAAACCATGAGACCTGTGTAAAAACTGAAAGAGGTTTTTCTTCTTGGATTAATGATGGATAACAAAATCTCTCACTTTTTTCAAATTCATCTTATATTTCTTAGAAACATCATTTGAATAAAACCTATCTCGATGTGTGGAACAGGGGATTTGTGGAAATGAAGGGAAACGAAGCGGATAAGGGGATTCTAAATTCTTGAGAAAATTTTAGGAAGTAGGGAGGGATGTTAGGAATTAGGGGAAAGTGGAATTTCAAATATTGAGTGAGGGGAAGGGGTCCAAAAGGTTAAAACACAGGCCTAGCCTATAAAATTGTCAAATTGTAGCAATAAACTAGGGTTTGTGGGAAAATGATGAATTTTAGGGATATGAGTGATGGGAAGCATTTAAGAAGGTACACTAAGGATAAAGGAAGGTTTATGAGCATGAGGATACAAGTTTTGTTGACGATTTGTCCATCCAAGAAAAATTACCTTCCTAGGAGAGGGAAATGAGGCTTACCCAATTACAACTAAAGCACGAACAAGGTTTAAAATGACCCATTGGAAGCTGAAATGATGGTACACTAAGCTGAATGGTGACATGGACCAATACTTGGAAGACTTTGGAAGGAGTGAAAACAATCCTAGATCTAATACCTAGTGACCAAAGTTTACTTGAAGACTCACTAAAATGACAAAATTTGACTTTGACACCCTGAGACCACTTTGTAAGAGCATATTTGATCACTGATGGAAGGCTTCAAAGGCTAAAACTAATAGTAAAAAATGGAGATATGTGTGGATTACTATCTCCTTTGACATCAGATAGTGCATCCACTTCTTCAAAACTAGCACCATTTCATAGATCTCCTTGTCGTAGTTAGGGTAGTTAAGGATTCCCCCATGAAATTCTTTAGAATGGTAGTGTACAAGCCTTCATCCCTACATGAAGACAACTACCATAGCATACCCACTCACATCTATCTCTACTTCAAAGGGCCGTTGCAAGTATGGTAATTCCATAACTAGTGCTTCTCTGATCTTCTTCTTTACCCATTCGAAAGCCCTTTGCTACCCTTTTTCCCATTGGAAACTCTTTCCACTTGTTATTGCATGGAGTAGTGCTACTTCTACTGAAAATGAGGCTATCAACTTATCCGTTATTATGTTTCCCCAATAAAACCCTTGACCTCAGAAAAATTGGTAGTAACCATCCATTTCATGATGGCCTCCATCTTGGAAGGATCCATCTTCAGTTTTCCACCACCGATCACATACCCCAAATACACCAAATACTTCTGTGTAAAATCGCACCTCTTGATATTTTCTAGCAGCTAGTGCTTCTTCAATGTTTCCAGCACCTGTGTCAAATGTGAGATATCCTCCTCCCGGGTAGCACTATATGCTAGTATATCATCGAAAAAGAAAATAACAAATGAATCTACAAAAGGGCACATTACATCATTCATTAATCCCATAAATGTAGTTGGTGCATTACATAGGCCTAATGGCACAACTAACCATTCATACAAACATTTCCTAGTTTTGAAGGCGGTCTTCCATGTATCTTCTTCTTTGACTTGAACCTAATGATATCCAAAATTCAAGTCCAGCATAGTGAAGTTATTTTCTTGTTGCAACTCATCTACCATGTAGTCTATCTTTCGAAGGGGGTATCTATTCTTAAACATGATTTTGTTCAATTCCATGTAATCTATACACACCGTCTAAGTCTCATCCTTCTTCAACACAATGATGATGGGTGACCCACATGGTGATGTACTCATTTTAATGACACCATATTTGTAACACCCTCCTCCCACATCGACCCAGGTAACCATGAAAAATGGGGTAAACATGAGACGAGAGGATACTATGATCACATTCAACCTCCTATGTGACCTTAAGGAAGTGGAATTGATGGAACATCACACAGAGTCATCCAAGATGATCAACTAAACCCTAAAGAGATAAGTCAGCCACTAAGATAGCCTATCCCTGGTTCCCACTATTGTTCTAGATCTACTTTTCCATAGACTCTTTCATGCTATGGGGAAGGGAGTGACTAACAACCTAAAGTCACTTCCACAGGCTTGCTTTCCAGTAACCAGAGACTAAAATTGCCAATTCTGTGCTAGCGACGCCGAGATTTAAGCCACATTTTTAGGCCCAAAGCCTAGGCCACTACCCAAAATGGAGAGATAGATTGAAATCATTAAAAATATATGGAAACAATGGTGCAAAAGAAATAAACTGAATAAGACCATAACTAGACCACTACTAGCCATTCCAGGCATTTCGTCAAACATATCATTAACATGTAACCTACAACTGTAAACAACAAAATTAAGTGTAGGGATCTCATACTTATTTGAGAATCACTATGAAGCATTTTTCCCTCGTGTTGTTTTGTTGCATTATCATCTATTAGACCATAGATGCACTATCCATTCATTTACAAGTAAAAACATGCTGAGAGCCATACATAGCTGCTGCCATAATATACATATACATATATATTATATATTATATATTATTATATATATATATTATATATATATATATATATATATATATATATATATATATATAACCAGAATAATAGGAACATAATTACCATAAACATATCAACCATGAAAATCCACTTATACATAAATAAATTTGCACATAGAAATCGAGGGAATGAATTTCTCATTAACAAATGCAATAAACTAACCGGAGATGGGATTACCACATTCCATCCGACCATAGAATCACTGAGGCAAATATCACTTCACCCATCCAACCACATGCCATATTCCAAGCATGAATGTGGGAATCAAAACAAAAGAACCAACTAGGGCATATCGGGGTTAAACCACCTTACCCTGATCAATGTAAACTAGGCTTTATAGTAATCCATCCCATATCACTAGGCCAACACAATGAACACATCGTAACAGGATTTACCATGATCTCCACCAGATCAGCGGGCCAAATGAGCATGGAGGCCATCGGATTTTTCTACCTACACCGTGAGGAATTTGTTGTCTCCTAGTCTCTCAGGCTTCACCATAGTCCAAACCTGGACCACTAGGCCACAAACCAAGACCCGCTCTCTAAGCTTAATCACATATCCCAAACTCAAGCTTACTAGGCCCAATAGGGAGAAAACCACCTCTTGGCTTTACCGTATATCCTACCATTCACCGGTAAGGATTCCTAGGCCCACTAAGGCAACACAATCTTGGGTTTATCACAACCCACAGTCTGGCCTAGGGGTCACTAGGCCAGTGGCTTTACCATGATGCACAGTCGAGTTCAGGGACCACTAGACCATGTGCTCTATCATTTGGAGATCCACCCCACTCGACTTTGAATCCATTCGACAATATAGCTCAACCAAAACATGAGAACCACATCACACCATGGTTATCAAGAAATGGCAAGGCTAGGCTAAAAACACTATTACACTAGCAAAACCAATGCCATGATAGAAACAAACCACATGCAATTCTATGCATGCCAAATCTAGCAAGGAAAATACACGTACAAGTGGATACCTACAATGAAACCTAATGTTGTTGTTTGATCCTACCATTCTCTACTTGACCTTTGCTTCCTCTTTCCTTCTTTTCCTTTCTTGCTCCAATGCAAAAATTTCTCCCATAAAACTCTAGTGTCCAAGAGTGAGAGAGAGAATAACAGGAGAGCCCCAAAACTCAACTAAAAAAGGGTTACCAATTGACCCTTAGAAGCATTTTTATGAATGAGGCCTCTATTTTATTCATTTTCCATTATTTTCCTTCATTTTCGTCCTCGCATGCAACCTCTAACCTTTCACCTCCCTTCTCTCCTAATTTCCATTATTTTCTTAAGTAGTTGTGACAAAAATTCCATTTTGCCTTTCCAAAGCCTTAGTCATTTCCTTTGCCAAATTCCTTAGCCATAAATAACCAAATGAACACCCCCTAGGATGTTTTGCCCAACATTCAGCTTGGAATAAGTGTCCCGTCAACTCTGGTTATTATTTTTAACTTTTATTACAGGGAATTTTCACTAAGCTCGTTACAGTAGTATAGATTTTTTTGTAACTCTTTTGTCACCTCACTTGCTTCTATAACAAATTGCATGTACAACCTGATATTTGGCAATGGGCAGTGTAGCAATAGTTGGATCTCATGCTTCACTTCTCTCTCTTAAATGGTAACCCTTTATGGAACACATCCTTGTATGCTTGTAACAACTCCTCCAATTGTTGTTTTTGTTTCTTAGTACACCCCTCTAGGGATGACTTGTCTCCTGTTGATTCATCTTTAGATTGAATCTCTTAAAAATAATAAAACATATTTCTTGCTGCAACTGATCAATTCCTTACCTTGGTTGGCACTTACCAGTGAAATTTTCAACTTTCTTTTATGCACGTTGATGATGAACGACTTCCCATACTTGATGATCAAGTATTGGTTGGATCTCCTCATGAATATTGCATCTCGCATGCACATGTATGGACTCCCAAACATGACTCCACATACATGAAGGGGAACCACACCTAGGTATACTTCATCAATAAAATCAGCAGTGATAGAAAATATAATTTTACATTGTTTTGTTACCTTCATATCTGCATCCTTATTTACCCATCACAATGGATATGGGTTTGGATGATGATGAAATTCTAGCCCAAGTTCATGACCAACTCTACTGTAATGATATTTAGTTGCAACCCTGGGTCAAATAGAGCATCAATCTTTGTTTTCGTGACCTGTTTCTTTATATGGAAGAGTTTGCTAATTTGTTTCTCTTCATATTGCTGAAGGCTACTCAGATTCACCTCCTTCTATATTGACATACAAATGATCTTCTCAGCCACATCTGATATTCTCTCAACTTGGTTGCTCGAATCGGTGGCCATGATATTCTTCCTGTTGTTGTTCGGGTTGAGCTCTCGATGCAACTTCCAGCGCTTCTCCTCAGTGGTAAATAAGGATGCAGATTTGAAGGTAACAAAATAGTCTAAAATTAGATGTGTTATCAGTTGTGATTTGATTGATGAAGTATATATAGATGTGGGTCCCCTTGACTTATGTGGATTCATGTTTGGGATTCCACACATCTACATGCCTAATGTAATATTCATGAGGAGAGGCAACCAATACCAGTTTGTCAGGGATGGAAAATTGTTCAACATCAACATGCAGAAAGGAATGTAAAAAATTTCATTCGTAAGTGCCAATGAAGACAAAAAATTGATCAATTCCAGCAAGAAGTGTGTTTTATTACTTTCAAGAGAAAGTTATCCCATAGAGGAGTCAATTAGAGGCAACGCATCCCTGGAGGGGTGTACTAAAAAGTAGAAGAAATAATTGGAGGAGTTCTTATATGCATATAGGGATGTGTTCTCAGAGCCTAAAGGTCCACCACCTAAGAGGGAATTGGAGCATGAGATGTAGCTATTTTTGGACTACCCATTGCCAAATATTGGGTTGTATAGGCTGTTTGTTATAAAAACAAGTGAGGTGAAGAAATAATTTCAATGGGTGCTAGAAGAGGGTGTCATTCAACTAAGTACATAACCATGTGGGTGACCCATCATTATTGTGCCAAAGAAGGATGGGATTTCGTAGATGTGTATACATTACACAACATTGAATAAAATCACACTCAAGTACAGATACCCACTACCTAGGATATATGATATGTTGGATCAATTGTATCAAGAAAAAAACTTCACCAAGTTATACTTGAAGTTTGGATATCACGAGGTTTGAGTCAAAGAAGAAGATATCTGGGAGATTGCCTTCAAAACCATGTAAGGTTTATATGAGTGGTTAGTCATGACATTTGGCCCCTGTAATACACAAGATACATTTATAAGATTAATTAATGATAGACTGCACCCTTTTATATATTTATTTGTTATTGTCTATTTGGATGATATATTGGTATATAGTGCTCCCTCGAAGGAGCATGATTCACACTTGAAACAAGTGTTAGAAACATTGAAGAAGCAATAACTAATAGAAAATCTCAAGAAGTGTGAGTTTGCACAACAATATTTGGTGTATTTGAGGTATGTGATTGGTGGAGGAGAACTGAAGATAGATCCTTCCAGGATGGAGGCCATCATGAACTGGTCGGTGCTTACTAATGTTTCTGACGCCTGGAGTTTCATTGGGGTAGCACAGTACCTGAGGAAATTCATAGCCTCATTTTCAGTGGTAGAAACACTGCTCCATCTCATAACAGCAAGTAGCAGGAGTTTCCAGTGTGGAAAAGGTCACTAGAAGGTTTTCAAAGAGCTAAAGAAGAATATCAGTCAAGCACTGATTTTGGCATTGTCAAACTTGCAGTGACCCTTTCAAGTGGAGACAATTATGAGTGGATATTCTATGGGAGTTTCCTTAATGCAGGAAGGAAGGTAGTTCTTAACTACCCTACCTACGACAAGAAGCTCTATGCTATGGTGCAAGCTGTGAAGAAATGGAAACATTATCTGATGGGAAAGGGCACAGTAATTGAAATAGATCACCATTCGTTACAATACATGAAGGCCCAAAGTAAGCGACATCACAAAAAAGTTGGCTAACATGCCTTCAAGCCCACCCACATCAAAGATCACAACTTTAGGGACTGTTATGCACATGGAGCCATTAACCCATGATGCATACAAAGAACCATATTCAGAGGATGAGGACTTCAAGGAGGTGCATCAGCAATTGTAGAATTAGATGCATGTGTATGATGGTCACAACACCATTGACTACCATCTCTAGGATGTGTTACTCTGAAGGATGGATAACCATTGTGTTCGTAAAGGTGAGTGATTGGAGCTGATTAGAGAGACTCATGCCACTAAGGTTGGAGGGAACTTTTGGGTAGGGAAGACCATGTCTAACTGACATAGGTATGTGTATTCGCCCAATATGCAAGAGATGGTAGCTAGGTTCATAAGAGGATTCATGCTTTGTTGTACCATCAAGCCTAGTAACAGGAAATCAGGTCTATATCATCCCTTACATGTAGCTACTTGTCCTTTGGAAAGAATTTCCATGGAATCTGTGGGAGGTTTACTGACAAAGAGGAATGGACATGTATACTTGTTTGTCGTAGTTGAAAGGTTCAACAAGATGTGTTTTCAGATACCTTGTAAAAATACCATCAGTGGGTAAGAAGTAGCAAACTTATTCTTTGGACGGGTCTGGGTGCACTTCGGGATACCAAGGACCATCATTTTAGACAAGGATATAAGATTTGTCAGTTCATTCTGGACTACATTTTGGGAGAAGATGGACACAAAGTTGAAGATAATTATAGCATTTCATCATCAAATAGATGGGAAGATAGAAGAAGTCAATAGAACTTTGGTGCATCTTTGGATGGGATGCAACTGAAAGCATCTAGAGACCTCGGATGAAAATCTGTTATATATACAACATTCTTACAATAGAGAAGTCCACACTTCTACAAAAAGGTTACCATTTGAAACTTGTTTTGGATATTTGGCACCTTCACCTTTGGATATTTCATATGGAAAATAAGGAGGAGTGAGGGAAGATCTTACAGTAGATGCTTTGAGGGATGAAAAGTTTATAGAGAAAATTAAATAGATCCATATAAAAGTACAAGAAAGACTTTATAAGCCACAAGAGAAGTATAAGGCTAGGCATGATCTACATAAAACAAAGAAATCATTCGAGGGAGATAAGGTATGAAAACATGAGACGTAAAATTCTATTGATATTCCACTAGACAGTTCGCACAACATATCTAAAAATATTATATTAAAAATATGAGATTCTAAACTATTACAGTTTTATTTAACCTTAAGATCTATAAACTTAGTTGTAATTAGTGCATGCAGGTGAATAGAAATTACGAAGAAAAGTGGAGAATGAAAAAATAATCTCACACACACACATAAGGCACAAGATATTATTTCTGGGAAATGCTTTCGAGAGAAAACCCAACTGTAAGGTGAGGTCGGTTCGCTCTCTTTCTCTGTTTGCACATATCGTTGCAGGTAAAGAGAAGTAATGTCTATGGCCTATGGGGTGCTAAAATAAACATATCATCTCTATGTGCTCTACCTCCTATCTCTCTTTACTTTATTTTCTTAGCGATGGAACAAAATTCTCTGGAAAGAATGGAATGCCTCTTCCTCCTAGTGGCCTAGTTATAACACAACTCGATAGCCTACTAGATTTTGACCACATCAACCCTTAACTAGAGTTACAATATAGAATATTATTGAGTATTTAAACATCATAATCATGTGGCTATCCCATTTTCCATGAATAATTGGGGATGACACGACATCCTCCTGAATTATAGGTGTCAGAACAAGAATGTCAACTTCTCAGTGGCATAACTTTTGGATACAGAATCTGATTAACGTGCTTGTTACGTCGTTGGAAATATATTTTTTTCAAAATAAAAATAATATGCAACTTCTTGACACTAAAGTGGTAAACTTTTAGCCCTAAAAATATTTTTTTGATTCCTCGAAAAGCTCACGGAATGTTTCAAACCTCATTTTTCCAAACAGGGTCCTCCTAGTAAAAACGGTCACACGAGTTTATTCCTCTAGATTTTCCACTCCAAATGCATCAATATGGATGAAAAAATATAATGATCCAATCTAGATCACACCTCCTCATTTTCGGAGGATTTTGGTCCCAAAAATCTTCTACTGAATGAGGTGAGAAATTTTTTTCTCCATCTTCTCTCTGGTGTACCATTTAGCATTTCCTATAAGTTGTCCCTTCAATCCAATGTACCAAAGGTCATTCTACCCCTATCTTGTAGTTCTGGATCTCTTCTGAAAAACCGTATCTTTTGTCTCCTATGCCTCAGCATATGTGCCAAATCCTCCACATAAGGGAGGACTTGTTACTCTTCGTGATCTAGCATGGAAGGCTCATATAGTTTTAAATACTCTACATTCACATCTGATTAAATACACATATATGGAGGGAAACTGAGTCAATATGTATTATCACCTACCTTTTCAAGTATCTCAAAGGCACCATACCTTCGAGCCTTTATTTTCTTAACAAGCCCCTATGGCCTCTCCTTTTCCACTCTAACCATACTATGTCATCCACCATGAATGACTTCTTTGTTTTGTGTTGATCATGTTTGGCCTTATACTTCTCCTATGACTTTGGTAGTGTTTCGTGTACCTCTATATGGATCTGCCTGATCTTCTCTATAATTTTTTTAGTCCTAAAAGCATCACCTGTAATATCTTTGCTTAGTAATCCTTGTTTTCCATAATCAATATCTACAGGTGAACGTTGAAACTATCCATAAAGAGTGTCAAATGGGGACTTTCCTGTAGAAGTGTGGATCACTCTATTGTAAGAATGTTGTATATAAACCATATTTTCATCCCACATCTATATATGCTTCTGGTTGTATCGCCTTAGAAATTGCACCAAAGTCGTGTTGAGTACTTATGTCTACCCATATGTCTGTGGATGGAATGTTGTAGATCACTCCAATTGTTTTCCCATCTTCTCCCATAATGTAGTCCATAGTGCACCTGAGAAATATTGTATCCCTATCTGAAATGATGCTCCTTAGTATCCTAATGTGCATCAAGTGCTGTCCAACAAACAAGTTTGTTGCTTCTTTCCCATTGATGGCTTTTTTACATGACATCATATCACATATCATGTTGAACCTATCAGCTACCACTAACAGGTAGTCATGTACCTTCCTGATTGTTAGTAAACCTCCCACAAAGTCTATGGAAATGCTTTCCCAAGGATGAATAGTTATAGGTAAGTATTGATATAACCTATTTTCTATTTCTAGGCTTGCTGGTATAGAAAAAAATGCATCCTCTTCTGAACCTAGCTACCTTCTCTTTCATCTTGGTCCAATACACATACATCTGCAAGTTAGCCTAGACATTCCCTACAACAAAGTGTCCTACAACCTTGGAGGTGTGAGCCTCTCTAATCAACTCCAATCTCTCACCTTTAGCAACACATAGATTATCCACCCTATAAATTAACCCATCCTAGAGATGATAGTCAATTGTACTATCGCCATCATGCACATGATTCTGACTCTACAACTACTGAGACACCTCCTTGAAGTCCTCATGTTCTTAGTATGACCCACTAGATTCATCATGGGTGAATGGTTCCATGTGCATAAGAGTCCGCAAAGCTGTAATATTTGATGTGGGTGACCTTGGGAGCACGTTAGCCAACTTGTTTGTGCTTCTCTTATTATACTTGATTACCAAAAGAAATTGTTGTAGAAATGCCATACACTTGTAATGTCTTGTTTGTTGTAGCTTCCTCTAGGCTTACAAGTACTGTAACTGTTAGGGCCTGGATCTACTGGCTGAAGGAAACAGGGTCTGGATCTCCTTGTCAATCTCAATTAGGATATTGGAAATTAGGGCTTGAGATGATTGAATTTAATGTAGATTTTAGGCTAGGTATAGTAGTTCAGGGTTTCTGGATTGATTTTTAGATTTTGGTTGTTGAATCAATTGGAGAATGCAGATTGGGTCCGGGAAATCAACTCAGGGATTCAATCATGTTCTATGGGGTGAGGTAGAGAAGGATTTATGTACTAGAAATGGATTAATATGGTAGATGAAGACAGCCGAGGAGTTGAGGAGGGCATAAAAAAACTATGAGTCCTCTTCAAATAGTTGAAAAAATTGAAAACCAAATGCATTCCCAAGACAAAGAACAACAATGTATTTTGTCCATTCACCTTGATTCTTTTAGTTTTAGAAGAGAAAGATGGATTTGGATACATATAAAACATAAGAAAAACTCATTAAAAAGAAGAAACAATACATAAACTCACTATCACAAAAATCCCACAAAAATAGCTATGAAACCTGGTTTTATTCCTTGCCAGGCTACTGATACAAATGTTCAATGAGTGCCACCACTTCCACCAAGTCCAACCCTTTAAAATGACTAAGAAAAAACATAATATATGCATCAAATAACTCATGCTAGTCATCAGGGCTCGAATCCATGAGTCAGGGAGCTGTTTCAACAACATCTAAACTAGGAAGAAGAAAATAGGCAGTGGAACATCACACCTCTAAAACTGAGGAAACTGATACATTCAGTTTTAAACAGCTTTTCATTGAGTATCTAACCCCTCATGTCATTTGACATCAATATTTACATCATATTATATAATTTACCATGCAAAATTTACCAAGAAAAGAAGAAGAAGTCAACTGCTCAAGAAACTAGGCGAAATTTGACTTTTAGGCAAAATTGACAAAAATTTGCCTGATGCGTAGTGCCACTTTAAGGAATCTTTTGGAGGCCTTCCACTCATCCAAATCAGGCACAAGATATCGTATTGGAAATCTCTACATGTCTAGCTTCCGGAACATCTTGAATTTGCTAATTTGGAGTTGATTTGCCCCTCCAAAAATCAATTATCCCAAGACTGCTTCGTATGGAACCAAAAAGTGGCAGAGAGGGCATTTTCTAAGTGTTTTTTGCCATTTTGGCGGCCAAGATCTTCTCCAAAATTGATGAAACTTTCTGGGTTTGCTTATTTTTTTATGTTGAATCCAAATCTATAAGCCATTTGTCAAGAGGATGCACCAATTCAATGCACAGCACCAGTGGCACTGTGCATCAGCTAGAATTTTCTGTGTTTCTAATTCAAAAATTGGAAAATGACAAAATTGTCTCGACATTTGCCCAATTTTGGCTCAAAGCTAGATCATGGGTTAATCTTTTGGGCTAAAGTCACATCAGCCAAAATTTTGAGCTTTGTATCCTTCTTTTTTCCTTTTAAGTCCCTCCTTAATCTTGCCTTAAGGTGCTTGATCCTCTTGTTGCATATTCTATTCCGGGTCAAATAATGGTGGGTCATATGCCTTAGCATTTCGTTGTCTCTATTTGCTTTCCTCAGAAGGCCCTCAAAGTGGATATTTACCCTTTCAAGCCATATCTATCTCTCATGATCTACTTCACCCTCTCTAAATTAACTGACAAAGCTTGTACCTTGTCCTCTTGCTTCTTGATGATCATGTCTTTGACAATCCTTGGATCTTGAGCATCCAAGTCAATGACATTAACTCTTTGTGTCTCCTCATGGTCAACAAGATCAAAATCTCTCTCCATTTTTATGGCTTGGAACACTTGTGGTTGTATGCACAATGATGAAGTGAAAATAGAGTGGAGGAATGAAGTGGACAGTGTATGGGGGGGTATGTGAATGTATGAGATGTAAATAGAGTTTAGGGAATGTGAACAGGATTTAGGGGAATAGGTAAGGTTTGTAGGGGAGTAGGTAGAATAGGTTTTGTATGTGGAGGGTTAGGGTTTTATCTAGAATAGGGTTTGGGAATAGTGGGATGTAGGGATTAGGGTTTGGGGATTGGAAAACAATAGATGAAGGGAATAATGTCTAGGGAGTTAGGCAAAGGATTAGGAGATAGGTTTTGGGCAAACAAATTTAGGCATATGGT
Organism: Pinus taeda; assembly: GCA_000404065.3. Lineage (NCBI taxonomy): Eukaryota > Viridiplantae > Streptophyta > Pinopsida > Pinales > Pinaceae > Pinus > Pinus taeda. The sequence continues at coordinate 457,103 of APFE030246029.1, forward strand.
TTTAGAAGGAGAGTGATAAATGGATGTGGTATTTAATGTATGAGGTATTTTTAGAGAAAAATTACAGTTTAGTTTTTAGAGAGGTATAAACCACCAAATATTCATGTAAACCCTAGTTTCAACTAAAAAGAGGCTCTGCTTACTTGATAGGAGGTGACGTGAGGCAATTGCAGTGATTGAAGATGATTTTTAGAGGTTTGGAAGCTTCACCACCCAATGCACAATGCCACCAGCCCAATGCATAGTGCCTCCCTAATGCACAGCGCCAGTGTATTTTTCTGAAGGAAGTTTGGTTTTCTTGTGCAGCGCCAGCCTCCCAATGTGTAGTGCCACTGTTCTTATGCGCAGTGCCAACTTCAAGGCGACTTTTAACTGCCTTCCCGATGTCAAAATTGGGTGTGTGATAGCTCGTTGGAGAGCTTGTTGAGTCTACCTTTTGCAACATATTGAATTTTTCAATGTGGGGTTATTTTACCTGTCAAAAGTCAAATCTTCCAAGACTGGTCAAAATGTGCAGAATGAGGTTACCTAAATGCAGAGTGTTGTTGCTGTCACCTTTTGAAGGTTTTACTCAACTCCAAATTCAGCTCATGATAGCTCATTGGAAAGCTCTCTCTGTCAAAATATCATTTAAATGATCAAGAAAACCATTTTAACATCATAGCTAGGTGAAATATTGATTTTCCCAAGGTCGCTCTAGAAGTGCATCAATCCTCCTAAGGCCAATGATGTTTTCGACATTTCTCCCAAACCATGAGACTTGTGTACAAATTGAAAGAGGTTTTTCTTCTTGGGTTAATGATGGATAACAAACTCTCTCACTTTTTTAAAATTGATATTCTCTTTCTTAGAAACATCATTTGAATAAAACCTATCTCGATGTGTGGAACAAGGGATTTGTGGAAATGAAGGGAAACGAAGGGGATAAGGGGATTCTAAATTCTTGAGAAAATTTTAGGAAGTAGGGAGGGATGTCAAGAATTAGGGGAAAGTGGAATTTCAAATATTGAGTGAGGGGAAGGGGTCCAAAAAGTTAAAACACAGGCCTAGCCTAGAAAATTGTCAAATTGTAGCAATAAACTAGGGTTTGCGGGAAAATGATGAATTTTAGGGATATGAGTGATGGGAAGCATTTAAGAAGGTATACTAAGGATAGGGGAAGGTGTATGAGCATGAGGATACAAGTTTTCTTGATGATTTGTCCATCCAAGAAAAATTACCTTCCTAGGAGAGGGAAATGAGGCTTACCCAATTACAACTGAAGCACGAACAAGGTGTAAAATAACCCATTGGATCCTTAAATAATGGTACACTAAGCTGAATGGTGACATGAACCAATACTTGGAAGACTTTGGAAGGAATGAAAACAATCCTAGACCTAATACCTAGTGACCAAAGTTTACTTGAAGACTCAATAAATGACAAAATTTGACTTTGACACCCTGAGACCACTTTGTAAGAGCATATTTGATCACTGATGGAAGGCTTCAAAGGCTAACACTAACAGTAACAAATGGAGATATGTGTGGATTAATATCTCCTTTGACATCAGATAGTGCATCCACTTCTTCAAAACTAGCACCATTTCATAGATCTCGTTGTCATAGTTAGGGTAGTTAAGGATTCCCCCATGAAATTCTTTAGAATGGTAGCATACAAGCCTTCATCCCTACATGAAGACAACTACCATAGCATACCCACTCACATCTATCTCTACTTCAAAGGGTCGTTGCAAATATGGTAATCCCATAGCTAGTGCTTCGCTGATCTTCTTCTTTACCCTTTCAAAAGCCCTTTGCTACCATTTTTCCCATTGGAAACTGTTTCCACTTGTTTTTATTGCATGGAGTAGTGCTACTACTACTGAAAATGAGGCTATCAACTTCTTCGTTATTGTCTTGCCCCAATGAAACTCCTGACCTCAGAAAAATTAGTAGTAACCATCCATTTAATGATGGCCTCAATCTTGGAAGGATCCATCTTCAGTTTTGCACCACCAATCACATACCCCAAATACACCAAATACTTCTATGTAAAATCACACCTCTTGATATTTTATAGTAGCTAGTGCTTCTTCAATGTTTCCAGCAATTGTTTCAAATGTGAGATATCCTCCTCCCGGGTAGCACTATATACTAGTATATCATCGAAATAGAAAATAACAAATGAATCTATAAAAGGGCACATTACATCATTCATTAATCCCATAAATGTAGCTGGTGCATTACATAGGCCTAATGGCACAACTAACCATTCATACAAACATTTCGTAGTTTTGAAGGTGGTCTTCCATGTATCTTCTTCTTTGACCTGAACCTACTGATATCCAAAATTCAAGTCGAGCATGGTGAAGTTATTTTCTTGTTGCAACTCATATACCATGCAGTCTATCTTTCGAAGGGGGTATCTATTCTTAAACATAATTTTGTTCAATTCCGTGTAATCTACACACATTGGCTAAGTCTCATCCTTCTTCGACACAATGATGATGGGTGACCCACATGGTGATGTACTCATTTAAATGACACCATATTTGTAACACCCTCCTCCCACATCGACCCAAGTAACCATGAAAAATGAGGTAAACATGAGACGACAAACTACTATGATCGCATTCAACCTCCTATGTGACCTTAAGGAAGTCGAATCGATGGAACATCACACAGAGTCATCCAACATGATCAACTAAACCCTAAAGAGATAAGTAAGCCACTAAGATAGCCTATCCCTAGTTCCCACTATTGTTCTAGATCTATTTTTCCATAGACTCTTTCATGCTATGGGGAAGGGAGTGACTAACAACCTAAAGTGACTTCCACAGGCTTGCTTTCCAGTAACCAGATACTAAAATTGCCAATTTTGTGCTAGCGTCACCGAGATTTAAGCCACTTTTTTAGCCCCAAAGCCTAGGCCACTACCCAAAATGGAGAGATAGATTGAAATCATTAAAAATATAGGGAAACAATGATGCAAAAGAAATAAACTGAATAAGACCATAACTAGACCACTACTAGCCATTCTAGGCATTTCGTCAAACATATCATTAACATGTAACCTACAGGTGTAAACAAAAAAATTAAGTGTAGGGATCTCATACTTATCTGAGAATCACTATGAAGCATTTTCCCTCATGTCGTTTTGCTGCATTATCATCTATTAGACCATAGATGCACTATCCATTGATTTACAAGTAAAAACATGCTGAGAGCCATACATAGCTACTGCCATCATATATCTCTCCTCTCTCTCTCTCTCTCTCTCTCTCTATATAAATATATATATATATATATATATATATATATATAACCAGAATAATAGGAACATAATTACCATAAACATATCAACCATGAAAATCCACTTATACATAAATAAATTTGCACGTAGAAATCGAGGGAATGAATTTCTCATTAACAAATGAAATAAACTAACTGGAGATGGGATTACCACATTCCAGAAAACCATAGAATCACTGAGCCAAATATCTCTTCACCCATCCACCCACATGCCATATTCCAAACATGAATCTGGGAATCAAACCAAAAGAACCAACTAGGGCATATCGTGGCTAAACCACCTTACCCTGATCAACGTAAACTAGGCTTTATAGTAATCCATCACGTATCACTAGGCCACCACAATGAATACATCATAACAGGACTTACCATGATCTCCACCAGATCAGCGGGCCAAATGAGCATGGATGCCATCGGATTTTTCTACCCACACCGTGAGGAATTTGTTGTCTCCTAGTCTCTCAGGGTTTACCACAGTCCAACCTGGACCACCAGGCCATAAAGCAAGACCCACTCTCTAAGCTTAACCGCATATCCCAAACTCAAGATTACTAGGCCCAATAGGGAGAAAACCACCTCTTGGCTTTATCATATATCCTACCATTCATCGGTAAGGATTCCTAGGCCCACCAAGGCAACACAATCTTGGGTTTATCACAACCCACAGTCTGGCCTAGGGGTCACTTGGCCAATGGCTTTACCATGATGCACAGTCGAGTTCAGGGACCACTAGGCCATGTGCTCTATCATTTGGAGATCCACCCCACTCGACCTTGAATCCATTCAACAAGATAGCTCAACTAAAACATGAGAACCCCATCACACCATGGTTATCAATAAATGGCAAGGCTAGGCTAAAAACACTATTACACTAGCAAAACCAATGCCATGATAGAAACAAACCACATGCAATTCTATGTATGCCAAATCTAGCAAGGAAAATACACGTATAAGTGGATACCTACAATGAAACCTAATGTTGTTGCTTGATCCTCCCATTCTCTACTTGACCTTTGCTTCCTCTTTCCTTCTTTTCCTTTCTTGCTCCAATGCAAAAATTGCTCCCATAAAACTCTAGTGTCCAAGAGTGAGAGAGAGAATAACAGGAGAGCCCCAAAATTCAACTAAAAAGGGGTTACCAATTGATCCTTAGAATCATTTTTATGAATGAGGCCTCTATTTTATTCATTTTCCATTATTATCCTTCATTTTCATCCTCGCATGCAACCTCTAACCTTTCACCTCCCTTCTCTCCTAATTTCCATTATTTTCTTAAATAGTTGTGACAAAAATTCCATTTTGCCTTTCCAAAGCCTTAGTCATTTCCTTTGCCAAATTCCTTAGCCATAAATAACCAAATGAACACCAACTAGGATGTCTTGCCCAACATTTAGCTTGGAATAAGTGTCCCATCAACTTTGGTTATTATTTTTAACTTTTATTACAGGGAATTTTCACTAAGCTTGTTACAGTATATAGATTTTTTTGTAACTCTTTTGTTGCCTCACTTGCTTCTATAAAAAATTGCATGTACAACCTAATATTTGGCAATGGGGAGTCTAGCAATAGTTGGATCTCATGCTTCACTTCTCTCTTAAATGGTAACCATTTATGGAACACATCCTTGTATGCCTGTAACAACTCCTCCAATTGTTGTTTTTGTTTCTTAGTACACCCCTCTAGGGATGACTTGTCTCCTGTTGATTCATCTTTAGATTGAATCTCTTAAAAATAATAAAACATATTTCTTGCTGCAACTGATCAATTTCTTACCTTGGTTGGCACTTACCAGTGAAATTTTCAACTTTCTTTTATGCACGTTGATGATGAACGACTTCCCATCCTTGATGATCAAGTATTGGTTGGATCTCCTCATGAATATTGCATATCACATGCACATGTATGGACTCCCAAGCATGACTCCACATACATGAAGGGGAACCACACCTAGGTATACTTCATCAATAAAATTAGCAGTGATAGCAAATATAATTTTAAATTGTTTTGTTGCCTTCATATCTACATACTTATTTACCCATCAAAATGGATATGGGTTTGGATGATGATGAAATTCTAGCCCAAGTTCATGACCAACTCTACCGCAATGAGATTTAGTTGCGACCCTGGGTCAAATAGAGCATCAATCTTTGTTTTCGTGACCTGTATCTTTATATGGAAGAGTTTGCTAATTTGTTTCTCTTCATATTACTGAAGGCTACTCAGATTCACCTCCTTCTATATTGACATACAAACGATCTTCTCATCCACATCTGATATTCTCTCAACTTGGTTGCTCGAATCGGTGGCCATGATATTCTTCTTGTCGTTGTACAGGTTGAGCTCTCGATGCAACTTCCAGCACTTCTCCTCAGTGGTAAATAAGGATGCAGAGTTGAAGGTAACAAAATAGTCTAAAATTAGATGTGTTATCAGTTGTGATTTGATTGATGAAGTATATATAGATGTGGTTCCCCTTGACTTATGTGGATTCATGTTTGGGATTCCACACATGTACATACCTAATGTAATATTCATGAGGAGAGGTTACCAATACCAGCTTCTCAAGGATGGAAAATTGTTCAACGTCAACATGCACAAAGGAAAGTAAAAAATTTCATTCGTAAGTGCCAATGAAGACAAAAAATTGATCAATTCCAGCAAGAAGTATGTTTTATTACTTTCAAGAGAAAGTTAGCCCATAGAGGAGTCAATTAGAGGCAACGCATCCCTGGAGGGGTGTACTAAAAAATTGAAGAAATAATTGGAGGAGTTCTTATATGCATACAAGGATGTGTTCTCAGAGCCTAACCACCTAAGAGAGAATTGGAGCATGAGATGTAGCTGTTTTTGGACTACCCATTGCCAAATATTGGGTTGGATAGGTTGTTTGTTATAAAAACAAGTGAGGTGAAGAAATAATTTCAATGGGTGCTGGAAGAGGGTGTCATTCGACCGAGTACATAACCATGTGGGTCACCCATCATTATTGTGCCAAAGAAGGATGGGATTTCATAGATATGTATACATTACACAACATTGAATAAAATCACACTCAAGTACAGATACCCACTACCTAGGATATATGATATGTTGGATCAATTGTAGCAAGAAAAAAACTTCACCAAGTTATACTTGAAGTTTGGATCATGAGGTTTGAGTCAAAGAAGAAGATATCTGGGAGATCACCTTCAAAACCATGTAAGGTTTGTATGAGTGGTTAGTCATGACATTTGGCCGCTGTAATACACAAGATACATTTATAAGATTAAATAATGATAAACTGCACCCTTTTATATATTTATTTGTTATTGTCTATTTGGATGGTATATTGGTATATAGCGCTCCCTTGGAGGAGCATGATTCACACTTGAAACAAGTGTTAGAAACATTGAAGAAGCAATAACTAATAGAAAATTTCAAGAAGTGTGAGTTTGCACAATAATATTTGGTGTATTTGAGGTATGTGATTGGTGGAGGAGAACTGAAGATAGATCCTTCCTGGATGGAGGCCATCATGAACTGGTCGGTGCTTACTCATGTTTCTGACGCCTGGAGTTTCATTGGGGTAGCACAGTACCTGAGGAAATTCATAGCCTCATTTTCAGTGGTAGCAACACTGCTCCATCTCAGAACAGCAAGTAGCAAGAGTTTCCAGTGTGGAAAAGGTCACCAGAAGGTTTTCGAAGAGCTAAAGAAAAATATCAGTCAAGCACCCATTTTGGCATTGTCAACCTTGTAGTGACCCTTTCAAGTGGAGACAATTACAAGTGGATATTCTATGGGAGTTTCCTTAATGCAGAAAGGAAGGTAGTTCTTAACTACCCTACCTACGACAAGGAGCTCTATGCTATGGTGCAAGCTATGAAGAAATGGAAACATTATCTGATGGGAAAGGGAAAAGTAATTCAAATAGATCACCATTCGTTACATTACCTGCAGGCCCAAAGTAAGCTACATCACAAACAAGTTGGTTGACATGGCTTCAAGCCCACCGACATCAAAGATCACAACTTTAGGGACTGTTATGCACATGGAGCCATTAACCCATGATGCATACAAAGAACCATATTCAGAGGATGAGGACTTCAAGGAGGTGCATCAGCAGTTGCAGAATTAGATGCATGTGTATGATGGTCACAACACCATTGACTACCATCTCCACGATGTGTTACTCTAAATGATGGATAACCATTGTGTTCCTAAAGGTGAGTGATTGGAGCTGATTATAGAGACTCACACCACTAAGGTTGGAGGGAACTTTTGTGTAGGGAATACCATGTCTAACTGACATAGGTATGTGTATTCGCCCAATATGCAAGAGATGGTAGCTAGGTTCATAAGAGGATTCATGCTTTGTTGTACCATCAAGCCTAGTAACAGGAAATCAAGTCTATATCATCCCTTACATGTAGCTACTCGTCCTTTGGAAAGAATTTCCATGGAATCTGTGGGAGGTTTACTGACAAAGCGGAATGGACATGAATACTTGTTTGTCATAGTTGAAAGGTTCAACAAGATGTGTTTTCAGATACCTTGTAAAAATACCATCAGCGAGTAAGAAGTAGCGAACTTATTCTTTGGACGGGTCTAGGTGCACTTCGGGATACCAAGGATCATCATTTTAGACAAGGATATAAGATTTGTCAGTTCATTTTGGACTACATTTTGGGAGAAGATGGACACAAAGTTGAAGATAATTACAACATTTCATCATCAAATAGATGGGAAGATAGAAGAAGTCAATAGAACTTTGGTGCATCTTTGGATGGGATGCAACTGAAAGCATCTAGAGACCTCGGATGAAAATCTGTTATATATACAACATTCTTACAATAGAGAAGTCCACACTTCTACAAAAAAGTTACCATTTGAAACTTGTTTTGGACATTTGGCACCTTCACCTTTGGATATTTCATATGGAAAACAAGGAGGAGTGAGGGAAGATCTTACAGGAGATGCTTTGAGGGATGAAAAGTTTATAGAGAAAATTAAATAGATCCATATAAAAGTACAAGAAAGACTTCATAAGCCACAAGAGAAGTATAAGGCTAGGCATGATCTACAGAAAACAAAGAAATCATTCAAGGAGGGAGATAAGGTATGACTACATGATACGTAAGATTCTATTGATATTCCACTAGACAGTTCGCACAACATATCTAAAAATATTATATTAAAAATATGAGATTCTAAACTATTACAGTTTTATTTAACATTAAGATCTATAAACTTAGTTGTAATTAGTGCATGCAGGTGAATAGAAATTACGAAGAAAAGTGGAGAATGCAAAAATAATCTCACACACACACATAAGGCACAAGATATTATTTCCGGGAAACCCTTTCCAGAGAAAACCCAACTGTAAGGTGAGGTCGCTTTGCTCTCTTTCTCTGTTTGCACATATCGTTGCAGGTACAGAGAAGTAATGTCTATGGCCTGTGGGGTGGTAAAATAAACATATCATCTCTATGTGCTCTACCTCCTATCTCTCTTTACTTTATTTTCTTAGCGATGGAACAAAATTCTCTGGAAAGAATGGAATGCCTCTTCCTCCTAGTGGCCCAGTTATAACACAACTCGATAGCCTACTAGATTTTGACCACATCAACCCTTAACTAGAGTTACAATATAGAATATTATTGAGCATTTAACATCATAATCATGTGGCTATCCCATTTTCCATGAATAATTGGGGATGACACGACATCCTCCTGAACTATAGGTGTCAAAACAAGAATGTCAACTTCCCAGTGGCATAACTTTTGGATACAGAATCTGATTAACATGCTTATTACGTCATTGGAAATATATTTGTTTTCAAAATAAACATAATATGCAACTTTTTGACACTAAAGTGATAAACTTTTAGCCCTAAAAATATTTGTTTGATTCCTCGAAATGCTCCCGAAATGTTTCAAAGCCCATTTTGCCAAACAGGGTCCTCCCAGTAAAAACGGTCATGTGAGTTTATTCCTCTAGATTTTCCACTCCAAATGCATCAATATGGATGAAAACAATGTAATGATCCAATCTGGATCACACCTCCCCATTTTGGGAGGATTTTGGTCCCAAAAATTTTCTCTCCATCTTCTTTCTGGTGTACCATTTAGCTTTTCCTATAAGTTGTCCCTTCAATCCAATATACCAAAGGTCATTCTACCCGTATCTTGTAGTTCTGGACCTCTTCTGAAAAACTGTATCTTTTGTCTGTTATGCCTCAGCATAGGTGCCAAATCCTCTGCATAAGGGAGGACTTATTCCTCTTCATGATCTAGCATGGAAGGCTCATAGAGTTTTAAATTCTCTACATTCACATCTAATTAAATGCACATATATGGTGGGAAACTGAGTCAATATGTATTATCACCTACCTTTTCAAGTATCTCAAAGGCACCATACCTTAGAGCCTTGATTTTCTTAACAAGCACCTATGGCCTCTCCTTTTCCACTCTAACCATACTATGTCATCCACCATGAATGACTTCTCTATTCTATGTTGATCATGTTTGGCCTTATACTTCTCCTATGACTTTGGTAGTGTTTCTTGTACCTCTATATGGATCTGTCTGATCTTCTCTATAATTTTTTTAGTCCTCAAAACATCACCTGTAATATCTTCACTTAGTAATCATTGTTTTCCATCAGCAATATCTAAAGGTGAACGTTGAAACTATCAATAAAAGGTCTGAAATGGGGACTTTCCTATAGAAGTGTGGATCACTCTATTGTAAGAATGTTGTATATAAAGCATATTTTCATCCCATGTCTTTATATGCTTCTGGTTGTATCACGTTAGAAATTGCACGAAAGTCGTGTTGAGTACTTATGTCTACCCATATGTCTGTTGATGGAATTTTGTAGATCACTCCAATTTCATTTCCATCTTCTCCCACAATGTAGTCCATAGTGCACTTAGAAAGATTGTATCCCTATCTGAAATGATGCTCCTTAGTATCCCAGTGTGCATCAAGGCCTACCCAACAAACAAGTTTGTTTCTTCTTTCCCATTGATGGTCTTTTTACACGACATCATATCACATATCTTGTTGAACCTATCAAATACCACTAACAGCTAGTCATGTCCCTTCCTAGTTGTTAGTAAATCTCCCACAAAGTCTATGGAAATACTTTCCCAAGGATGAATAGGTATAGGTAAGTGATGATATAACCTGTTTCCTATTTCTAGGCTTGCTAGTATGGAAAAGCATGCATCCTCTCATGAACCTAGCTACCTGCTCTTTCATCTTGGTCCAATACACATACATTTGCAAGTTAGCATAGACATACCCTACAACAAAGTGTCCTACAACCTTGGAAGTGTGAGCTTCTCTAATCAACTCCAATCTCTTACCTTTAGCAACACATAGATTATCCACCCTATAGGTTAACCCACCCTAGAGATGATAGTAAATTGTACTATCACCATCATGCACATGATTCTGACTCTGCGACTACTGAGACACCTCCTTGAAGTCCTCATCTTCTTAGTATGACCCTCTGTATTCATCATGGGTGAATGGTTCCATGTGCATAAGAGTCACCAAAGCTGTAATATTTGATGTGGGTGGCCTTAGGAGCATGTTAGCCAACTTGTTTGTTCTTCTCTTGTTATACTTGATCACCAAAAGAAACTGTTGTAGACACCCCATATACTTGTAATGTCTTGCTTGTTGTAGCTTCTTGTAGGCTTATAAATACTGTAACTGTTAGGGCCTAGACCTACCTCAGGCTAAAGGAAACAGGGCCTGGATCTCCTTGTCAAAGTCAATTAGGATATTGGAAATTAGGGCTTGAGATGACTGAATTTAATGTAGATTTTAGGCTAGGTATAGTACCTCAGGGTTTCTGGTTTGGTTTTAAGGTTTTGGTTGCTGGATCAATTGGAGAAGGCAGATTGGGTCCAGGAAATCAACTCAAGGATTCAGTCATGTTCTATGGCGCGAAGTAGACAAGGATTTATGTACTAGAAATGAATTAAGATGGTAGATTAAGATAGCCTAGGAGTTGAGGAGGGCACAAAGAAACTATTAATCCTCTTCAAACAGTTGAAAACATTGAAAACCAAACGCATTCCCAAGACAAAGCACAACAATGTATTTTGTCCATTCACCTTGATTCATTTAGTTTTAGAAGAGAAAGACGAATTTGGATACATATAAAACATAAGAAAAACTCATTACAAAGAAGAAACAATACATAAACTCATTGTCATAAGAATCCCACAAAAATAGTTGTGAAACCTAGTTTATTCCTTGCCAAACTACTGATACAAATGTTCAATGAGTGCCACCACTTCCACCAAAGTCCAACCTTTTCAAGTGACTAAGAGAAAACATAATATAGGCATCAAACAACTCATTCTAGTAATTAGGGATCAAATCCATGAGTCAAGGAGTTGTTTCAAAAACATCTAAACTAGGAACAAGAAAATAGGCAATGGAACAGTGTGCCTCTAAAACCGAGGAAACTGATACATTCAGTTTTAAACAACTTTTCATTGATGTATCTACCCCCTTATGTCATTTTAAATCAATATTTACATCATATTACATCATTTACCATGCAAAATTTACCAAGAAAAGAAGAAGAAGTCAACTGCTGAAGAAACTAGGGGAAATTTGACTTTTAGGCAAAATTGACAAAAATTTTCCTGATGTGCAGCACCGCTTTAGGGAAGCTTTTGGAGGCCTTCCACTCATCCAAATCAGGCACAATATAGCTTGTTGGAATGCTTTACCTATTTATCTTCTAGAACATCTTGAATTTCCTAATTTGGAGTTGATTTTCCCCTTTAAAAATCAATTATCCCAAGACTGCTTCTTATGGAACCAAAAAGTGGTAGAGGGGGCATTTTCTGAGTGTTTTTTTCCCTTTTGGAAGCCAAGATCTTCTCCAAAATTGATGAAACTTTCTGGGTTTCCTTTTTTTTTTGATGTTGAATCCAAATATATAAGCCGTTTTTCAAGAGGATGCAACAATTCAATGCGCAGCACCGATGGCACTGTGCATCAGCCAAAATTTTCTGTGTTTCTAATTCAAAAATCAGAAAATGACAAAATTGTCTCAAAATTTGCCCAGTTTTGGCTCAAAGCTGCATCATGGGTTACTTTGTTGGGCTAAATTCACATCAGCCAAAATCTTGAGCTTTTCATCCTTCTTTTTTCTTTTTCAGGCCCTCCTTAATCTCGCCTTAAAGTGGATATTTACCCTTTCAAGCCATATCTCTCTCTCATGATCCACTTAGCCCTCTCTAAATTAACTAACAAAGCTTGTATCTTGTCCTCTTGCTTCTTGATGATCACACCTTTGACAATCCTTGGATCTTGAGCATCCAAGTCAATGAGATTAACTCTTTGTGTCTCCTCATGGTCAACAAGGTCAAAATCTCTCCCCATTTTTATGTTTGTGAACACTTGTGGTTGTATGGACAATGGTGAAGTGAAAATAGAGTGGAGGAATGAAGTGGACAGAGTGTATGGAGGGGTATGTGAATGTATGAGATTTAAATAGAGTTTAGGGAATGTGAACGAGATTTAGGAAAGAGGGTAGGGTTTTTAGGGGAATAGGTAAGGTTTGCATGGGAGTAGGTAGAATAGGTTTCGTATGTGGAGGGTTCGGGTTTTATGCAGAATAAGGATTGGGAATAGAGGGATGTAGGGATTAGGGTTTGGGGATTGGAAAAAAATAGATGAAGGGAGTAATGTCTAGGGAGTTAGAAAAGGGATTAGGAGATAGGTTTTGGGCAAATGGATTTAGGGCATAGCGTTTTAGAAGGAGAATGATAAACAGTTGTGGTATTTAATGTATGAGGTAGTTTTAGAGAAAAATTATGGTTTAGTTTTTAAAGAGGTATAAGCCACCAAAAATTTATGTAAACCCTAGTTTCAACTAAAAAGAGGCTCTACTTAGTTGATAGGAGGTGATGTGAGGCAATTGCAGTGATTGAAGATGATTTTTAGAGGTTTGGAAGCTTCACAGCCCAATGCAAAGTGCCACCAGCCCAATGCATAGTGCCTCCCTGATGTGCAGCGCCAGTGTATTTTTCTAAAGGAAGTTTGGCTCTGATGTGCAACGCCAGCCTCCCAATGCGTAGTGCCACTGTTCTTATGCGCAGTGCCAAATTCAAGGTGAGTTTTGACTGCCTTCCTGATGTCTAAATTGGGCGTACGATAGCTCGTTGGAGAGCTTGTCGAGTCTACTTTCTGTAACATCTTGAATTTTTCAATTTGGGGTTATTTTACTAGCCAAAAGCCAAATCTGCCAAGACTAGTCAAAATGTGCAGAAGGAGGTTGCCTAAATGCAGAGTGTTGTTGACGTCAACTTTTGAAGGTCTTACTAAACTCCAAATTGAGCTCATGATAGCTCATTTTAAATTTCTCTCTATCCAGATATCATTTAAATGATCAAGAAAATCATTTTAACATCCAAGCTAGGTGAAATATTGATTTTCCCAAGGTCACGCTAGAAGTGCATCAATCTTCCTAAGGCCAATGATGTTTTCGACATTTCTCCCAAACCATGAGACCTGTGTAAAAACTGAAAGAGGTGTTTCTTCTTGGGTCAATGAGGGATAAAAAATTCTCTCACTTTTGTCAAATTCATCTTCTCCTTCTTAGAAAAATCATTTGAATAAAACCCATCCCGATGTGTGGAAAAAGGGATTTGTCGAAATGAAGGGAAACGAAGGGGTTAAGGGGCTTCTAAATTCTTGAGAAAATTTTAGGAAGTAGGGAGGGATGTTAGGAATTAGGTGAAAGTGGAATTTCAAAGATTGGGTGAGGGGAATGGGTCCAAAAGGTTAAAACACAGGCCTATCCTAGAAAATTGTCAAATTGTAGCAATAAGCTAGGGTTGGGGGGAAAATGATGAATTTTAGGGATATGAGTGATGGGAAGCATTTAAGAAGATATAGTAAGGGTAGAGGAAGGTGTATGAGCATTATGGTACAAGTTTTGTTGATGATTTTTCCATCCAAGAAAAATTACCTTCCTAGGAGAGGGAAATGAGGCTTACCCAATTACAACTGAAGCACGAACAAGGTGTAAAATGACCCATTGGAACCTGAAATGATGGTACACTAAGCTAAATGGTGACATGGACCAATACTTGGAAGACTTTGGAAGGAGTGAAAACAACCCTAGACATAATACCTAGTGACCAAATTTTACTTGAAGACTCACTAAAATGACAAAATTTGACTTTGACACCCTGAGACCACTTTGTAAGAGCATATTTGATCATTGACGGAAGGCTTCAAAGGCTGACACTAGCAGTAACAACTGGAGATATGTATGGATTACCATCTCCTTTGACATCAGATAGTGCATCCACTTCTTCAAAACTATCACCATTTCATAGATCTCCTTGTTGTAGTTAGGGTAGTTAAGGATTCCCCCATGAAATTCTTTAGAATGGTAGCGTACAAGCCTTCATCCCTACATGAAAAAAAATACCATAGCATACCCACTCACATCTCCCTCTACTTCAAAGGGCTGCTACATGTTTGGTAATGCCATAACTAGTGCTTCACTGATCTTCTTCTTTACCCATTCGAAAGCCCTTTTCTACCCTTTTTCCCATTGGAAACTCTTTCCACTTGTTGTTATGGCATGGAGTAGTGCTACTACTGCTAAAAATGAGGCTATCGACTTCTCTGTTATTGTGTTGCCCCAATAAAACCCTTGACCTCAAAAAAATTGGTAATAACCATCCATTTCATGATGGCCTCCATCTTGGAAAGATCCATCTTCAATTCTCCACCACCGATCACATACCCCAAATACACCAAATACTTCTGTGTAAAATCACACCTCTTGATATTTTCTAGCAGCTAGTGCTTCTTTAATGTTTCCAACACCTGTGTCAAATGTGACATATCCTCCTCCATGGTAGCACTATATACTAGTATATCATCAAAATATAAAATAAAAAATGAATCTATAAAAGGGCACATTACATCATTCATTAATCTCATAAATGTAGTTGGTGCATTACCGCCTAATGGCACAACTAACCATTGATACAAACATTTCCTTGTTTTGAAGGCAGTCTTCCATGTATCTTCTTCTTTGACTTGAACCTAGTGATATCCAAAATTCAAGTCCAGCTTGGTGAACTTATTTTCTTGTTGCAACTCACCTAGCATATAGTCTATCTTTGGAAGGGGGTATCTATTCTTAAATGTGATTTTGTTCAGTGCCCTGTAATCTATACACATCGGCCAAGTCTCATCCTTCTCCGACACAATGATGATGGGTGACCCACATTGTGATGTACTCAGTTAAATCACACCATATTTGTAACACCCTCCTCCCACATCGACCCAGGTAACCATGAAAAATGGGGTAAAGATGAGACGAGATGCTACTATGATCAGATTCAACCTCCTATGTGACCTTAAGGAAGTGGAATCGATTGAGCATCACATAAAGTCATCCAACATGATCAAATAAACCCTAAAGAGATAAGCCAGCCACTAAGATAGCCTATCCCTAGGTCCCATTATTGTTATAGATCTCTTTTTCCATAGTCCCTTTCATGCTATGGGGAAGGCAGTGACTAACAACCTAAAGTCACTTTCGCAAGCTTGCTTTCAAGTAACCAGAGACTAAAATTGCCAATTTTGTGCTAGCGACCCTGAGATTTAAGCCACCTTTTTAGGCCCAAAGCCTAGGCCACTACCCAAAATGAAGAGATAGATTGAAATTATTAAAAATATAGGGAAACAATGATGCAAAAGAAATAAACTGAATAAGACCATCACTAGACCCCTACAAGCCATTGCAAGCATTTCATCAAACATATCATCAACATGTAACCTATAGGTGTAAACAACAAAATTAAGTGTAGGGATCTAATACTTATTTGAGAATCACTATGAAGCATTTTTCCCGCATGTCATTTACAACATTATCATCTATTAGACCATAGATGCAATGTCCATTGATTTACAGGTAAAAACATGCTGAGAGCCATACATAACTGTTGCCATAATATACATATATATTATATAATAATTTTATATATTATATATATAAAGAACATATAATTATATATATATATATATTATATATATAATATATTAATATATATATATATATTTTATATATAATATATTATTATATTATATAATATATATATATGACTAGAATAATGCATAATTACCATAAACATATCAACCATGAAAATCCACTTGTACGTAAATACATTTGCACGTAGAAATTGAGGGAATGAATTTCTCATTAACGAATGCAATAAACCAACCGGAGATGGGATTACCACATTCCAGCCGACCATAGAATCACTGAGCCAAATATCTCTTCACCCATCCACCCACATGCCATATTCCAAGCATGAATGTGGGAATCAAACCAAAAGAACCAACTAGGGCATACCAAGGCTAAACGACCTTACCCTGATCAACATAAACTAGGCTTTATAGTAATCCATCCCGTATCACTAGGCCAACACAATGAACACATCATAACAGGATTTACCATGATCTCCACCAGATCAGCAGGACAAACGAGCATGGATGCCATCGGAGTTTTCTACCTACACTGTGAGGAATTTTTTGTCTCCTAGTCTCTCAAGCTTTACCACAATCCAAACCCAGACCACTAGGCCATAAACCGAGACCCACTCTCTAAGCTTAACCGCAGATCCCAAACTCAAGATTACTAGGCCCAATAGGGAGAAAACCACCTCTTGGCTTTACCGTATATCCCACCATTCACCGGTAAGGATTCCAAGGCCCACCGAGGCAATGCAATCCTTGGTTTATCACAACCCACAGTCTGGCCTAGGGGTCACTAGGCTAGTAGCTTTACCATGATGCATAGTCGAGTTCAGGGACCACTAGGCCATGTGCTCTATCATTTGGAGAT
This sequence comes from Pinus taeda, assembly GCA_000404065.3. NCBI lineage: Eukaryota > Viridiplantae > Streptophyta > Pinopsida > Pinales > Pinaceae > Pinus > Pinus taeda. The sequence continues at coordinate 474,283 of APFE030246029.1, forward strand.
CCACCCCACTCGACTTTGAATCCATTCGACAATATAGCTCAACCAAAACATGAGAACACCATCACACCATGGTTATCTAGAAATGGCAAAGGCGAGGCTAAAAACATTATTACAGTAGCAAAACCAATGCCATGACAGAAACAAATCACTTGCAATTCTGTGCATGCCAAATCTAGCAAGGAAAATACACGTCCAAGTTGATACCTACAATGAAACCTAATGTTGTTGCTTGATCCTACCATTCCCTACTTGACCTTTTCTTCCTCTTTCCTTCTTTGCCTTTCTTGCTCCAATGCAAAAAATTCTCCCATAAAACTCTAGTGTCCAAGAGTGAGAGAGAGAATAATGGGAGAGCCCCAAAACTCAACTAGAAAAAGGTTACTAATTGATCCTTAGAAGCATTTTTATGAATGAGGCCTCTATTTTATTCATTTTCCATTATTTTCCTTCTTTTTCATCCTCACATACAACCTCTGACCTTTCACCTCCCTTCTCTCCTAATTTCCATTATTTTCTTAAATAGTTGTGACAAAAATTCCATTTTGCCTTTCCAAAGCCTTAGTCATTTCCTTTGCCAAATTCCTTAGCCATAAGTAACCAAATGAACAACCCCTAGGATGTCCTGCCCAATGTTCAGCTTGGAATAAGTGTCCCATCAACTCCGGTTATTGTTTTTAACTTTTATTAGATGGAATTTTCACTAAGCTTGTTACAGTATTCTATATTTTTTTGTAACTCTTTTGTCACCTCACTTGCTTCTATAACAAATTGCATGTACAACGTAATATTTCGCAATGGGAAGTCTGGCAATAGTTGGATCTCATGCTTCACTTCTCTCTTAAATGGCAACCCTTTATGGAACACATCCTTGTATGCCTGTAACAACTCCTCCAATTGTTGTTTTTGTTTCCTAGTACACCCCTCTAGGGATGCCTTGTCTCTTATTGATTCCTCTTTAGATTGAATCTCTTAAAAATAATAAAACATATTTCTTGCTGCAACTGATCAATTTCTTGCCTTGGTTGGCACTTACCAGTGAAATTTTCAACTTTCTTTTATGCACGTTGATGATGAATGACTTCCCATCCTTGATGATCAAGTATTGTTTGGATCTCCTCCTGAATATTGCATCTCGCATGCACATGTATGGAATCCCGAACGTGACTCCACATACATGAAGGGGAACCACACCTAGGTATACTTCATCAATAAAATCAACAGTGATAGCAAATATAATAGTAAATTGTTTTGTTACCTTCATATCTACATCCTTATTTACCCATCACAATGGATATGGGTTTGGATGATCATGAAATTCTAGCCCACGTTGATGACCAACTCTACTGCAACGAGATTTAGTTGTGACCCTGGGTCAAATAGAGGATCAATCTTTGCTATCATGAATTGTATCTTTATATGGAAGAGTTTGCTAATTTGTTTCTGTTCATATTGCTAAAGGCTACTCAGATTCACGTCCTTCTATATTGACATGCAAATGATCTTCTCATCGACATCTGATATTGTTTCAACTTGGTTGCTCGAATCGGTGGCCATGATATTCTTCTTGTTGTTGTTCGGGTTGAGCTTCGAATGCAACTTCTAGTGCTTCTCCTCAGTGGTAAATAAGGATGCAGAGTTGAAGGTAACAAAACAGTCTAAAATTAGATGTGTTATCAGTTGTGATTTGATTGATGAAGTATATATAGATGTGGTTCCCCTTGACTTATGTGGATTCGTGTTTGGGATTCCACACATCTACATGCCTAATGTAATATTCATGAGGAGAGGTAACCAATACCAGCTTGTCAAGGATTGAAAATTGTTCAACATCAACGTGCACAAAGGAAAGTAAAAAATTTCATTGGTAAGTGCCAATCAAGACAAAAAAATGACCAATTCCAACAAGAAGTATGTTTTATTACTTTCAAGAGAAAGTTAGCCTATAGAGGACTCAATTAGAGGCAAGGCATCGCTAGAGGGGTGTACTAAAAAATAGAAGAAATAATTGGAGGAGTTCTTATATGCATACAGGGATGTGTTCTCAGAGCCTAAAGGTCCACCACCTAAGAGAGAATTGGAGGATGAGATCCAGCTATTTTTGGACTACCCATTGCCAAATATTAGGTTGTATAGGCTGTTTGTTATAAAAACAAGTGAGGTGAAGATATGATTTCAATGGGTGCTGGAAGAGGGTGTCAATCGCCAGAGTACATAACCATGTGGGTCACCCATCATTATTCTGTCAAAGAAGGATGGGATTTGGTAGATGTGTATACATTACACAACGTTGAATAAAATCACACTCAAGTACATATACCCACTACCCAGGATATATGATATGTTGGATCAATTGTAGCAAGAAAAAAACTTCACCAAGTTATACTTGAAGTTTGGATATCATGAGGTTTGAGTCAAAGAAGAAGATATCTAGGAGATCACCTTCAAAACCATGTAAGGTTTGTATGAGTGGTTAGTCATGACATTTGGCTCCTGTAATACACAAGATACATTTGTGAGATTAATAAATGATATACTGCACGCTTTTATATATTTATTTGTTATTGTCTATTTGGATGATATATTGGTATATAACACTCCCTAGGAGGAGCATGATTCACATTTGACACAAGTGTCAGAAACATTGAATAACCAATAACTAATAGAAGATCTCAAGAAGTGTGAGTTTGCACAACAATATTTGGTGTATTTGAGGTATGTGATTGGTGGAGGATAACTGAAGATAGATCCTTGCTAGATGGAGGTCGTCATAAACTGGCTGGTGCTTACTAATGTTTTTGAGGCTTGGAGTATAATTGGGGTAGTACAATACCTGAGGAAATTCATAGCCTCATTTTCAGTGGTAGCAACACCGCTCCATCTCATAACAAGAAGTAGCCAGAGTTTCTAGTGGGGAAAAGGTCACCAAAAGGTTTTTGAAGAGCTAAAGAAGAATATAAGTCAAGCACCGATTTTGGCATTGTCAAAATTGTAGTGACCCTTTGAGGTGGAGACAGTTATGAGTGGATATTCTATGGGAGTTTCCTTAATGCAGGAAGGAAGGCAGTTCTTAACTACCCGACCTACGACAAGGAGCTCTATGCTAATTCAAATATATCACCATTAATTTTAATACCTGCAGGCCCAAAGTAAGCTACGTCAGACCAACCATTACTAGTCGATGGGGTTTCTATAGCATTTTCATTTCATGATGAAATACAAGAAGGGAATCACAAACAAGTTGGTCGACATGCCTTCAAGGCCACCCACATCAAATATCACAACTTTAGGGACTGTTATGCACATGGAGCGATTAACCCATGATGCATACAAAGAACCATATTCAGAGGATGAGGACTTCAAGGAGGTGCATCAGCAGTTGCAGAATTAGATGCATGTGCATGATGGTCACAACACCATTGACTACCATCTCCAGGATGTGTTACTCTAAAGAATGGATAACCATTATGTTCCTAAAGGTGAGTGATTGGAGCTGATTAGAGAGACTCACACCACTAAGGTTGGAGGGAACTTTTGTGTAGGGAACGTTTGTAGCTAGGTTCATAAGAGGATTCATGCTTTCTTGTACCATCAAGCATAGTAACAGGGAACCAAGTCTATATCATCCCTTACCTGTAGCTCCTCATCCTTTGGAAAGAATTTCCATGGAATATGTGGGAGGTTTACTGACAACGAGGAATGGACATGAATAATTGTTTGTGGTAGTTGAAAGGTTCAACAAGATGTGTTTTTAGATACCTTATAAAAATACCATCAGTGGGAAAAAAGCAGCAAACTTATTCTTTGGACGGGTTTGGGTGCACTTTGGGATACCAAGGACCATCATTTTAGACAAGGATATAAGATTTGTCAGTTCATTCTGGACTATATTTTGGGAGAAGATGGACAAAAAGTTGAAGATAATTACAACATTTCATTGTCAAATAGATGGGGATATAGAAGAAGTGAATAGAACTTTGGTGAATCTTTGGAGTGGATGCAACTAGACGCAGCTAGAGACCTCGAATGAAAATCTGTTATATATACAACATTCTTACAATAGAGAAGTCCACACTTCTACAACAAAGTTACCATTTGAAACTTTTTTTGGATATTTGGCACCTTCACCTTTGGATATTTCATATGGAAAACAAGGAGGAGTGAGGGAAGATCTTACATGAGATGCTTTGAAGGATGAAAAATTTATAGAGAAGATTAAATAGATCCATATAAAAGTACAAGAAAGACTTCATAAGCCACAAGAGAAGTATAAGGCTAGACATGATCTACACAAAAAAAAGAAATCATTGAAGGAGGGAGATAAAGTATGACTACATGATACGTAAAATTCTATTGATATTCCACTAGATGGTTCACACAACATATCTAAAAATATTATATTAAAAATATGAGATTCTAAACTATTACAGTTTTATTTAACCTTAAGATCTGTAAACTTAGTTGTAATTAGTGCATGCATGCGAATAGAAATTACGAAGAAAAGTGGAGAATGCAAAAATAATATCACACACACACATAAGGCACAAGATATTATTTTTCAGAAATCCTCTCGGGAGAAAACCCAACTGTAAGGTGAGGTTGCTTCGCTCTATTTCTCTGTCTACAAGTATGGTTGTAGGTACAAAGAAGTAATGTCTATGGCCTGTGGGGTGCTAAAATACACATATCATCTCTGTGTGATATACCTCCTATCTCTCTTTGCTTTATTTTCTTAGCGATGGAACACAATTCTCTAGAAGGAATGGAATGCCTCTTCCTCCTAGTGGCCCAGTTATAACACAACTCAATAGCCTACTAGATTTTGACCACATCAACCCTTAACTAGAGTTAGAATATAGAATATTATAGAGCATTTAAGATTATAATCATGTGGCTATCCCACTTTCCATGAATAATTGGGGATGACACGACATCCTCTTGAACTATAGGTGTCAAAACAAGAATGTCAACTTCTCAGTGGCATAACTTTTAGATACAAAATCTAATTGATGTGCTTATTACATCGTTGGAAATATATTTGTTTTCAAAATAATATGCAATCTTCTTACACCAAAGCAGTAAACTTTGAGCCCTAAAAATATTTGTTTGATTCCTTGAAATTCTCCCGGAATGTTTCAAACCCCATTTTGCCAAACAGGGTCCTCCCAGCAAAAACGGTCATGCGAGTTTATTCCTCTAGATTTTCCACTCCAAATGCATCAATATGGATGAAAAAAATATAATGATCCAATTTGGACCACACCTCCCCATTTTAGGAGGATTTTGGTCCCAAAAATCTTCTACTGAATGAGGTGAGCAAATTTTTTCTCCATCTTCTCTCTAGTGTACCATTTAGCTTTTCCTATAAGTTGTCCCTTGAATCCAATACACCAAAGGTCATTCTACCCCTATCTTGTAGTTTTGGACCTCTTCTAAAAAACTTTATCTTTTGTCTGGTATTCCTCGGTGTAGGTGCCAAATCCTCCTCATAAGGGAGGACTTGTTCCTCTTCGTGATCTAGCATGGAAGGCTCATAGAGTTTTAAATTCTCTACATTCACATCTCATTAAATGCACATATATGTTGGGAAACTGAGTCAATATGTATTATCACCTACCTTTTCAAGTATCTCAAAGGCACCATACCTTAGAGCCTTGATTTTCTTAACAAGCCCCTATGGCCTCTCCTTTTCCACTCTAACCATACTATGTCATCCACCATGAATGACTTCTCTATTCTGTGTTGATCATGTTTGGCCTTATACTTCTCCCATGACTTGGGTAGTGTTTCTTGTACCTATAGATGGATCTACCTGATCTTCTCTATAATTTTTTCAGTCCTCAAAGCATCACCTGTAATATCTTCGCTTAGTAATCCTTGTTTTCCATAAGAAATATCTAAAGGTGAACATTGAAACTATCCATAAAAAGTCTCAAATGGGGACTTTCCTGTAGAAGTGTGGATCACTCTATTGTAGGAATGTTGTATATAAACCATATTTTCATCCCACATATATATATGCTTCTGGTTGGATTGCCTTAGAAATTGTACCGAAGTCATGTTCAGTACTTATGTCTACCCATATGTCTATGGATGGAATGTTGTAGAACACTCCAATTTTGTATCCATCTTCTCCCACAATGTATTCCATAGTGCACTAAGAAATATTGTATCCCTATCTGAAATGATGCTCCTTAGTATTCCAATGTGCATCAAGGCCTGTCCAACAAACAAGTTTGTTGCTTCTTTTCCATTGATGGTCTTTTTACACGACATCATATCACATATCTTGTTGAACATATCAACTACCACTAACAGGTAATCATGTACCTTCTCGGTTGTTATTAAACCTCCCACAAAGTCTATGGAAATGCTTTCCCGAGGATGAATAGGTATAGGTAAGTGATGATATAACATGTTTCCTATTTCTAGGCTTGCTCGTATAGAAAAGCATGCATCCTCTTATGAACCTAGCTACCTACTCTTTCATCTTGGTCTAATACACATATATCTGAAAGTTAGCATAGACATTCCCTACAACAAAGTATCCTACAACCTTGGAGGTGTGAGCCTCTCTAATCAACTCCAATCTCTCACCTTTAGCAACACATAGATTATCCACGCTATAGATTAACCCATCCTAGAGATGGTTGTCAATTTTACTATCGCCATCGTGAACATGATTCTGACTCTGCAACTACTGAGACACCTCCTTGAAGTCCTCATCTTCTTAGTATGACCCTCTGTATTCATCATAGGTGAACGGTCCCATGTACATAAGATTCCTCAAAGCTGTAATATATGATGTGGGTGGCCTTGGGAGCAAGTTAGCTAACATGTTTGTGCTTCTTTTATTATACTTGATCACCAAAAGAAACTGTTGTAGAAACCCCATACACTTGTAATGTCTTTTTTGTTGTAGCTTCCTCTAGGTTTACAAGTACTGTAACTGTTAGGACCTGGATCTACCTTAGGCTGAAGGAAATAGGGCTTGGATTTCCTTATCAATCTCAATTAGGATATTGGCAATTAGGGCTTGAGATGACTGAATTTAATGTAGATTTTAGGCTAGGGATAGTAGCTCAGGGTTTCTGGTTTGATTTTTAGGTTTTGGTTGCTGGATCAAAGGGATTCAGTCATGTTTTGTGGGGCGAGGTAGACAAGGATTTATGTACTAGAAATGGATTAATATGGTAGATTAAGATAGTCGAGGAGTTGAGGAGGGCATAAATAAACTATGAATCCTCTTCAAACTATTGAAAACATTGAAAACCAAATGTTGTCCCAAGACAAAGCACAACAATGTATTTTGTCCATTCACCTTGATTCATTTAGTTTTAGAAGAGAAAGATGGATTTGGATACATATAAAACATAAGAAAAACTTAGTACAAAGAAGAAACAATACATAAACTCTCTGTCACAAGAATCCCACAAAAATAGTTGTGAAACCTAGTTTTATTCCTTGCCAAACTACTGATACAAATGTTCAATGCGTGACACCACTTCCACCAAAGTCCAACCTTTTCAAATGACTAAGAGAAAACATAATATAGGCATCAAACAAATCATTCTAGTCATCAGGGGTCGAATCCATGAGTCAAGGAGCTATTTCAACAACATCTAAACTAGGAACAAGAAAATAGGCAGTGGAACAGCTTGCCTCTAAAACCAAGGAAACTAATACATTCAGTTTTAAACCACTTTTCATTGATGTATCTACCCCTTCATGTCATTTTACATCAATATTTACATCATATTACATCATTTTCCATGAAAAATTTACCAAGAAAATAAGAAGAAATCAATTGCTGAAGAAACTAGGCGAAATTTGACTTTTAGGCAAAATTGACAAAAGTTTTCCTGATGTGCAGTGTCACTTTAGGGAAGTTTTTGGAGGCCTTCCACTCATCCAAATCAGGCACAAGATATATTTTTGTAAAGCTCTACCTATATAGCTTTTGGATCATTTTGAATTTCCTAATTTGGAGTTGATTTACCCCTTCAAAAGTCAATTATCCCAAGACAGCTTCCTGTGGAACCGAAAAGTGGCAGAGAGTGCATTTTCTGAGTGGTTTTTGCCCTTTTCGCGGCCAAGATCTTCTCTAGAATTGATGAAACTTTCTAGTTTTGCTTATTTTTTTATGCTGAATCCAAATATATAAGACATTTGTCAAGAGGATGCACCAACTCAATGCATAGCACCGGTCGCGCTGCACATCAGCCAGAATTTTCTGTGTTTCTAATTCAAAAATTGGAAAATGACAAAATTGTCTCAAAATTTGCCCAATTTTGGCTCAAAGCTGCATCATGGGTTACTTTGTTGGGATAAAGTCACATCAGCCAAAATTTTGAGCTTTTCATCCATCTTTTTTCCTTTTAAGGCCCTCCTTAATCTTGCCTTAAGGTGCTTGATCCTCTTGTTGCATATTCTATTCTGGGTCAAAAAATGGTGGGCCATATGCCTTAGCATCTTGTTGTATCTATTTGCTTTCTTTAGAAGGCCCTCAAAGTGGATATTTACCCTTTCAAGCCATATCTCTCTCTCATGATCCACTTAGCCCTCTCTAAATTACCTGACAAAGCTTGTATCTTGTCCTCTTGCTTCTTGATGATCATGTCTTTAACACTCGTTGGATCTTGATCATACAAGTCAATGACATTAACTCTTTGTGTCTCCTCATGGTCAACAAGGTAAAAATCTCTCTCGATTTTTATGGTTGTGAACACTTGTGGTTATATGGACGATGGTGAAGTGAAAACAAAGTGGAGGAATGAAGTGGACAGAGTGTATGGACAGGTATGTGAATGTATGAGATGTAAATAGAGTTCAAGGAATGTGAACGGGATTTAGGAGAGAGGGTAGGGTTTTTAGGGGAATAGGTAAGGCTTGTAGGGGAGTAGGTACAATAGGTTTTGTATGTGGAGGGTTGGGATTTTATGTACAATAGGGTTTGGGAATAGTGGGATGTAGGGATTAGGGTTTGGGGATTGGAAAAAAATAGATGAAGGAAATAATCTCTAAGGAGTTAGGGAAGGGATCAGGAGATAGGTTTTGGGAAAATGGATTTAGGCCATAGGGTTTTAGAAGGAGAATGATAAAAAGCTGTGGTATTTAATGTATGAGGTAGTTTTAGAGACAAATTAGGTTTTAGTTTTTAGAGAGATATAAACCACCAAAAATTCATGTAAGCCCTAGTTTCAACTGAAAAGAGGCTCTACTTACTTGATAGAAGGTGATGTGAGGCAATTGTAGTGATTGAAGATGATTTTTAGAGGTTTGGAATCTTCACAGCCCAATCCGTAGTGCCACCAGCCCAATGCGAAGTGCCTCCCTAATACGCAGTGTCAATGTATTTTTCTGAAGGAAGTTTGGCTCTGATGCGCAGCAACAACCTCCCAATGGTAGTGTTGTTGTTCCTATGTGCAGTGCCAACTTCAAGGTGAGTTTTGACTAGCTTCCTAATGTTGAAATTGGGTGTGTGATAGCTTGTTGGAAAGAACGTCAAGTCTACTTTCTACAACATCTTGAATTTTTCAATTTGGGGTTATTTTACCTTCCAAAAGTCAAATCTCCCAAGACTGGTCAAAACGTGTAGAATGAGGTTGCCTAAATGTAGAGTGCTATTGCAGTCAACCTTTGAAGGTCTTACTCAACTCCAAATTGAGCTCATGATAGCTCATTGGAAAGATCTATCCATTCAGATATCATTTACATCATTTGGAAGGCCATTTGAACATCCTAACTAGGTGAAATATTGATTTTCCCAAGGTCACTCCAGAAGTGCATCAATCCTCCTAAGGCCAATGATGTTTTCGACATTTCTCCCAAACCATGAGACCTATGTAAAAATTGAAAGAGACTTTTCTTCTTGGGTCAATGATGGATAAAAAAATCTCTCACTTTTTGAAAATTCATCTTCTGTTTCTCAAAAACATCATTTGAATAAAACCTATCCCGATATGTGGAACAGGGGATTTGTGGAAATGAATGGAAATGAAGGGGATAAGGTGCTTATAAATTCTTGAGAAAAATTCAGGATGTAGGGAGGGATGTTAGGAATTAGGGGAAAGTGGAATTCCAAAGATTGAGTGAGGGGAAGGGGTCCAAAATGTCAAAACATAGGCGTAGCCTAGAAAATTGTCAAATTGTAGCAATAAATTGGGGTTTGTGGGAAAATGATGAATTTGAGGGATATGAGTGAAGGGAAGCATTTAAGAAGGTATATTAAGGATAGGGAAGGTGTATGAACATCAGGATACAAGTTTTGTTGATGATTTGTCCATCCAAGAAAAATTACCTACAAAACCCTAGGAGAGGGAAATGAGGCTTACCCAATTACAAGTGAAGCAAGAACAAGGTGTAAAATGAAACATTGGAACTTGAAATGATGGTACACTAAGCTGAATGGTGACATGGAAAAATACTTGGAAGACTTTGGAAGGAGTGAAAACAACCCTAGACCTAATACATAGTGAGCAAATTTTACTTGAAGACTCACTAAAATGACAAAATTTGAATTTCACACCCTGAGACCACTTTGTAAGAGCATATTTGATCATTGATGGAAGGCTTCAGAGGCTGACACTAAAAGTAACAACTAGAGATATGTGTGGATTACTATCTCCCTTGACATCGGATAGTGCATTCACTTCTTCAAAACTAGCACCATTTCATAGATCTCCTTGTCATAGTTAGGGTAGTTAAGGATTCCCCCATGAAATTCTTTAGAATGGTAGCATACATGCCTTCATCCCTACATGAAGACAACTACCATAGCATTCCCACTCACATCTGTCTCTACTTCCAAGGGTCGCTGCAAGTTTGGTAATGCCACAACTAGTGCTTGGCTGATCTTCTTCCTTATCCACTCGAAAGCCCTTTGCTACCCTTTTGCCCATTGGAAACTCTTTCCACTTGTTGTTATGGCATGGAGTAGTGCTACTACTACTGAAAATGAGGCTATCAACTTCTCCGTTATTGTGTTTCCCCAATAAAACTCCTGACCTTAGAAAAACGGGTAGTAACCATCCATTTCATGATGGCCTCCATCTTGAAAGGATCCATCTTCAGTTCTCCTCCACCGATCACATACCCCAAATACACCAAATACTTCTGTGTATAATCGCACCTCTTGATATTTTCTAGCAGCTAGTGCTTCTCCAATGTTTCCAACACTTGTGTCAAATGTGACATATCCTCCTCCCGAGTAGCACTATATACTAGTATACCATCAAAATAGAAAATAACAAATGAACCTACAAAAGGGAACATTACATCATTCATTAATCTCATAAATGTAGTTGGTTTTTGTTACCTTCATATCTGCATCCTTGTTTATCCATCACAATGGATATGGGTTTGGATGGTCATGAAATTCTAGCCCATGTTCATGACCAGCTCTACTGCAATGAGATTTAGTTCTGACCCTGGGCCAAATAGAGCATTAATCTTTGTTTTTGTGACCTGTATCTTTATATGGAAGAGTTTGCTAATTTGTTTCTCTTCGTATTGCTGAAGGCTAATGAGATTCACCTCCTTCTATATTGACATACAAACGATCTTCTCATCCACATCTGATATTCTCTCAACTTGGTTGCTCAAATCGGCGGCCATGATATTCTTCTTGATGTTGTTCAGGTTGAGTTCTGGATGCAACTTCCAGCACTTCTCCTCTGTATGTCCATCAATGTTAACTCATTGCTAGGATCTTTCCACTGGTGTGCTTTGGCTTCCATATGTTTATCTTTTCCCCATTTTTTCTTCTTCTTCAACTCCTTGGATGTGTCTCGTTGCTCCTTCTGGTTCGATCCACTTGATTGCGCTCTTTTCAAGCCCATGTTTTCCAGGTATTGTGCTTATACAAAAGCCTAGTCCACTGATTTTGGCAAATGGTAGTGTAGACCCAAAACAAATTGACGAGTACATCTAGGTTCTTGTTGTAGAAGCTACAACCACCCTCCAAAATTTTTGCTTAGTTTTGTTTTGGAGCATCCTTACAATTCATCCTTAGTGGCATGTCTTGCACTATCAAGTACACGAGCTTCAACTGATTTTCAGTGGCTTTCCAGCCTATGCATGTCATTTTGCTTCACTCCTTTCACAGGCCACCTTTTTGAACTTAGGATATTTGTTGTCTATGCAACTCCCCTAAAACATTGTGCAATTCTAGAGGGGAACCAACCTTTCCTCCAGAAATGGGCATATCTGTTGTGCAGCCCGTTGAGCTCCAAAATTGCACAGAACATATAGATAGGTTTCCCACAGAAAACTATGCAATCTGACCTGGCACTAGGCCTCAACCTAGAAATTGTGCAATTCTGGGAGATAGTCACCTGTCGAACATAGAAATTGTGCAATACCTCAAGGACAACCAACCCAACTCAACTGAGAAAATGCACAAATTTTACTTCCAAGCTTACAGGTTGTTGCATGTGCCTCTAGGTTGATCGGTACCCTCCGAGACCCAAGAAACTTGATTTGCATGCATGGGATGCTTTTCCCAAAATACCAAAAAGAAACATGCAAAAAGCATCCTAATATTTTAAGGATCTATTTTTAGCAACTGGAGGTTACATGGAAAGATCATTTTCGAAACTGCCCTCCAAGTGTTGCTTTTTCCTATATTTGTGACATGCACATCAAGAGCCTCAAACTTATTTATTCAACGCTACAAAGCTCATTATTTACATCAATCTTGGAGCTCTAACATCCCACAACATATCTAGGAGTCTTTGGCACATTCAACTCAACTATTTCCAGGTAAATCCACTTTACATGTATTTTGCAACATTTCTGTTGCTTTTTGTGTTTTAGCTTGTGTGAGTGTTGTTTACTTGATTTCAATGAACGCTTGTTGTTGTTTACATGAATTTTAGCTTGTACAAGCATCGTTTCATTTTTTGTTTGCATCTCACTACTGTCACATGCATGACACTATTTTTGCACCAACAGTTGCCAATGTGGCAATCCATTTCACACACATGCATGTTTTCCCATTTTCTGAATCTTTCATTCATTTTTTGCATGCATGATCATTCACTGTTGGCTACACTTAGTTTCACCATGCATTCGAAGCTTCAGATTTTTTTAGTCGCCCGTTGACAGGTCTAGGCAACCATGGCCTGGGCCTTGCCTTACCCAAACAACATTATGCATTTATGAGAGGGAAGGCTCTACCTTCCTCCTAGAAAATTTCAAAAACTAGCCAGACACTATCCTATAGGTTTGCTTTACGTAACTCTAAGAAGCAGTGCTCCACTGGCCCAAACAATTGCGCAATGCAATCCCTGGGCCTGTATGTCTTGGTGACTAAAATTGTGCATTAAGCAATCTCAGCCCCCAGCAGGTCAGCCTGGATTATACATTGCATTGTTCCAACAATAAACCGATCTCCCAATAGTCTGGACTATCTTTTGTGAAGTTACGGTATTCAGTCCCCCAGCCTCCCAATGAAAATTGCGCAATCTTCACTTTTCGGCTCTTGGGTATGTTGCATGTCAATTCTCAATTTGGCTTTTCTTTTCAACTGATAGATTACTTGCCATGAATGTCATCATGTCTCTAGGTATAGAAGGTGTTTGTCTGTCTCTCAACAATTCAAGTTCAATGGCCTCCAAGGGAGTAGGGTCAAAGGATGCCGAATGAAGTGCAACTGGAGATGCAGTTGAGCAAGTGTCTATGAGTTTTCCGATTTACGGAGATACCAAGCTACTCGTAGACAAAGCCATGAAGTTGAAATGATAGGACATCAATGATATATTCTCATGCACATTTGGGGAAGATTTGGAAGACCGCTGGGTCAATGTGAATATTCACAAGTCTGGCCTATACCGAATTACACTTTAACCTAAGTGATGGATCGATTATGAAGTAATATCTTTCTCTGATATAACATGTGAATTGGGTCTGCCAAGAAATATCCTTATAGCTGCACTTGTATCAAATTATAATCATTTATGTGAGAATTATCATGGAAATATTTATTAACAAATATATATGAAAAATATTGTGTACTTTCATATGGCTGGGCAACGTGAGCTAATATGCTATTGGTCCTACCCTGTCCAGAATCACAAAAGGCCCACACAAATTTGGGCCTTATTTGGTACAAGATCTCAATCTTTAAGTGATGGTTTTACTCTTATGTATACAAGATCTCCAACTTTAAATTCCTTGTGAGCCATTGTTTTGTCTGCATAAATTTTCTGTATATCTTATGTAGTTTTTATGTTCCATCTATTTTTTCATACTACTTTCTCAAATTATTACAATGCATCAGGTCCAAAATTATCGTGTCTTCCAGTTGGCTCCAGTTTATAGGTGTGTGGTATTTTTTACCATGCAAGGCCTCAAATGACTCATTTTTATTGAAGCTTGATCATTTTTATTGTATACAAATTCTACTAAATGTAGGAAATATTCCAATTTAGTTGGTCTATCCATGACATATCTTATTAACATATCCTCTAAAATTTGATTGATTCTCTCTATCTTCCCATCAATTTTAGGGGTGATATGCAGTGCTAAAATTTTGATGTGTCCCTCTTCTTCCAAACAAAAAATTTCAAAATTTGGAAGTAAATTTAGCATCCCAATCAGATACTACCATTTTTGGTATTCCATGCAATCGAAAAATATGCTTCATAAAAAGGTTTGCAATCTGAGTTGTTCCATAGTTAAACTATATAGGTATAAAATGTGTTGTCATGATTAGTGTGTCCACTACAACCATTATGGAGTCATCTTGTTGTCTTATTTTTGGTAATACTGTAATAAAGTATGGGGAAATCACTTCCCATATCCATTCGAAAATGGGTAGTTGGTTCAATATTCATGATGGGTGTTGGTGTTCTACCTTCACATCCTGACACTCTAAACATTTAGCCAAATATTTGGCTACTTTCTTTTTCATGTTAGGCCAATAAAATTCCTTTGTTAGTGTCGTTCTCATGTTTTTGTATCTTAGGTGTCCAACATATAGTTTCTTATGATATTCATCTAATATCATCAGTTTTAGAGCACTTGAATTTGGAACATACAATTTATTTTTGTAGGTTAATAGCTTTTTTGAATTTTTAGCATATCCTAGAATATCTACTTGTTTCAAATTTTGTTGAATTTCTCGATTGTTATGTTCTCCCTGTATTGAATTTGTAATCTTCTCCATAAAATATGTACTAGCATTGCTAGCATATATTTCCATTAGGGTGTGTGCGTGTCTACTTAAATAATATGCTATTTTATTTTCTTTATCTTTAATGTGTTTGCTAGCAAATTCAAATTCACTAATAAAATCCATCAACCTAGCTTGTCTAGAATTAATATTTGGTTGGATTAACAAATATTTTAATCTAATATAGTATGTTGCCTAGGTGAAATTTTTTCCCAGTAGATGGTGTCTCTAGTAGAAGCGATTTCTATATCACATACTACATAGTTATGTTCATGTGGTTTTAGTTTCCTAGACTTATAGGCCACTACTAAATTTCCCACATCAAGACTCCTCCTAAACCTTCCAAACAAGTAACAATAAATATAATGAATTCCTTTTCTAGATCTACAATTTTTAGAATTGGTTCTACTATTAACATATGCTTTAATTTGTCAAAAAAATTCCTGGCACTTGGCTCTCCACACAAAGTTTGCTCCTTTCTTTTGTAAAGATCTAATAAGGTAGGCCAGCCTATAGAATCCTTCAACAAATCTTCTTCAGTATCTTGTAATTCACATGAATCATTGAATGTCTGACACATCCTTAGGTATGGGCTACATTAAATGGCCCTAACCTTCTTAGGCTCAATATTTAGTTTGAAATGGCGTGGCCCAAATATTTTATTTTGTCCTTGTAAAACTCAATTTTTCTAAACTTAGCATATAATTGGTGTTCTCTTAATATTTGTAGCACTAGACTCAAATGTTCTTTATGCTCTTATTCACTTTTTGAATACACGAAAAATGTCATATATCAATAACAACATGAATATTTCAAGGTACTTAGTAAATAGGCTATCCATTAAGCACATAAAAGTTGTTGATGCATTAGTAGGACCAAACAGTGACACTAGAAATTCATAACGACCATATATGGTTCGAAAAGAAGTTTTATAAATGTTTTCATCCTTTATTCTCAACTGATTATACCAAGTCCTTAAATCATTTTTTGAGAATATTATTACCCCTCTTACCTGATCGAACAGATCATTAATATGGGGTAGCAGGTATTTATTTTTAATGCTCAATTATTTAATTTTCACTAATATATGCAAATTTTAAATGTTCCATCCTTCTTTGCAAATAACAAAGGATCCCCCCGTAGTCAGACGTTTGGTATAATATAGCCTTAAACGAGTAGTTCCTGTAACTATGTCTTTAATTCTAGTAATTCTGGAATACTCATTTGATAAGGTTCTCTAGGCACTAGTGTTTATTTCAACACTAGATCAATGGAGAAATCTATGTCTCTATGAGGTGATAAACCTGGAATCTCTTTTGGGAAAACATCCTTAAAATATTAATAATTGGAAATTCATTTAGTTCTTATTTTTATGTTTGTTGTTCATTTGATTCAACATGCACTACAAATAACTGACACCATTTTCTGGCACTCTTCTTAGTTGTAAGCATGAGATCTATCTAACTAAAATTGCTTTTGGTATGCCTTTTATCAACTATTTTTGTCCCTCCTCATTTACACAACTAACCATTTTCTCTAAACAGTTTATTATTTCCCCATTTGTTCTAGCCAATCCATGCCTATTAACACATCGTATGACCCTAATGGAACTACATTTAAATTTAATTCATTTGGATAAGTGTTGAAGTATATGGAACAATATCTTAAATGACTAACTACCTTCCATTTTGTGCGATTAGTTAACTGTACAAGCCACGCAGTTTTAAAATTTTCAATTTTTGGCTTACAATTTTCCACACTTTGAGGACTACAATAGCTTAAGCTAGCCCCTGGATCAATTGTGATAGACACAGACTGGTTCAAAATCGTAGCTTCAATCTTTCTCATAGGGGATTGGAGCTTCGCTTGCCTATCTTCAAGTGTTGAACTTATCCTTGGAATGTTCTTGGCAATATCATTCACAATTGTTGCCCCATGGATAGCCTAGATGATTTGAATAGACCTAAGGTTGCCGGGAAATCCCTGTTGGAAAAAATGCTGAGAGGGGTGGGTGAATGTATATTTTAAGTTTCACAATAATGATTTTCCTTTTCAAACAATATATGCTATTTTACTAAAACCAACAAGCGTATGACCACGACTATAGAGAATGAAACCAGTGTATATGTAATAAATAGATAATTCATTGTCATAACTTAGAGTGTGATTGATTAAGCAGTAAACAGATGGAGTAAGAACAGAATAAATCAGCACACATGAAGACTAGGATTTTTCAGGTGGAAACCCAATGTGGGAAAAAACCATCGCTACTGTTGTCTCAGTCTTCAATGTTCTTATAATAAAAAGTGTTTACCAGTTTTATACTAGTGTAGACTTTTCTAGTACGCAGACATCTACCTGTTGGAGGCTACAACCTTCACTCATTTTCCAGCTTCTACTAGAAGGGAGCTCCAATCCCCTAGCTCTCATATTGGCTGATATGTTTACCAATACATAGGTGCTAGACTACGAAAGGCTACTACCTTCACTCTTATTCCAGGGACCACGTTTCATAAATTTTCAGACTGGATACTCCTAGTACGCAACAATAAAATATGAAGGCCACATTTCATCAAATTTTCATATTGGACTCATCAGAAACATTGAAGCTCCAAAATCAATCACCATTGTGATAACTTCATCTACCAACAATCAGTCAATCTAAATAGTTAGATCACTTTCACTAGAAAACAAAGTTGAACCTAGAACACTGCATCAACAAGTAGAACCAACTACAACCTCAAAAATCATATGTCAGAAAGTATACGCTACTTCAGTGAAGAAAACCTTCATTTATACGCTACTTCCTTTAACCCAACCTATGTATGCCTTTAAAAATACTAAATCATAAAACTTTTGAACTAAAAACTATACCAACCAGTACCATTATGAAGATCTACTATAAAATTCTAGAGAAAAGATCACCCTTATTACTTAATCAATCAATCAATCAGACTCCATCCCATTATACAGTCAGTTCTACTTTCAAATATAATGAAGACATCATTGACATACAACAGTAAAACAATAGTGATAATCAGATATATCAGTCATCTATGAACAATAAGATTTTCTTCTTCATATGCTACTTCGAAATGTCGAACCAATGTGTATATGCGCCTTCCCCAAGGTGAACCAACATATAAATCTACAAATAATAAATTATAACTTCACAACTATTCCAGACTTCAGACATACCCATATCATAACATTTAACGAATAAAACATGCATTAGCATTCAGATCTAGCCCATCCATTATCATATCATATAATGATAAGTCATTTCAGGTCTCATGATTCTGATCCAACATTG
This sequence comes from Pinus taeda, assembly GCA_000404065.3. Taxonomy (NCBI): domain Eukaryota; kingdom Viridiplantae; phylum Streptophyta; class Pinopsida; order Pinales; family Pinaceae; genus Pinus; species Pinus taeda. The sequence goes on from APFE030246029.1 coordinate 492,768, forward strand.
TATCCAAGGTGCACAAGGTATTTCAGATCATATCATAACCATAGCCCTTACAACATAACATATACATTAGATATAAGTATAAATGAAAAACCCTTTCACTTACACACTTAGCCCTTTGATCTTCTCCTCCTTATATAGTTTTAGCATTTCTCAATACCTCGAATCAAAACAACACTTAGAACATGTGGTATTCTTACACGGGATCAAGTAACCATAATTCCGCTCAATATTGTTGGCTAAGACCATGGTATGGACCCTTGGTATTGATTAACCTTAATTTTCCATAATTTTCCATCTCATATGCACTTTTACTCTTATGAAAGTGCGTGCATACGTATACGTGCATTTTTTTAATTGAACCCGCTTGTATAGGTGATGTATACTAGGTGAACCACTGTATACACCTTAATACAACTGAAAACATTATTTTTCTTCAATTGCTTGATTCTGATCTGTAGTCCTTTATTCCATCATCATGTTCTTCTGTACCATTTCCCAATTACCTCTACATTGACTTGTTATAATGTGAGTTTCCCTTTAGCAAATCTGAACTAACCTATGAGTGGGTTGCCATCAAGGAAAACAATGTGTACCATAATTCCAACAATATCCCCCTTTGGACTTGATGGAAACCATATTGGTGTTGAGCACCTGCTGTTGTAGAACCTGTTAGATATATTAGGCAACACCAAGATACTCTCCCCCTTTGACATCAAGGGAAAAGGGCAGACCAAGATATTCTCCCCCTTTGAGATGCATTGTGCTATTAATGAGCCCCCTGAGTACATGTAGAGTCTGCAGAGATAATTTTCAAAAGAATAACATGACTCTATAACTCAACTATGTGAGTATTATTGTCCTATCACCAATACATCATACATACATCAACCACCCAACCAAGTGGGGATATACCAAATGTTCATACATGACTGAAAAATTACAATTATTACATCATCCTTCCCATGCATATTGGGATACAAATTACATCATATGTCCAAAATGACTCATTAATAGACTCTGATAGAAAGAGACATATAATTACACCATAAGTATTTACATGACCTTTACAACAAATGATATGAATATCTGAGATCATAGCTAAATTCAGCAACTATGATGCCAACAATGCATAATGTTTTTGAATTCTAATGCTTCCCCTGAACCTGTGCTACCTGTGCATTGTCAAGAGTTCATTCATCAAGGAATATTCACCAATCAAACAAACAGTAATGAACAAATCATATCAGCTGAATTTAACCATCAATATCAGACTGAACACCCATGTCAGAAACCAATTTTGAATCTGACCCACTGTTTTTTAATCAGAAAAGCACATACACTATTGCAGTCATAGAAACTCGTGTATATATGTGACTCTGGTTCATGAAACCCACGTATAGGAAACAATCCTCTGAAAACTGGTTTCAACGGCAGGAAACAACTCCCATATTTTGTCTGAGATATTAAAATGCTTCTCTGGGAAGAGGTTTGGTAAATATATCAGAAACCTGTTCTTTGGAAGGAACATACTCCAATTTAAGCTTTTATTCAAGCACTTTTTCTCATAGAAAGTGGTACTTAATGGGTATGTGCTTGGTGCATGACTGAATTTTTTGAAATACTAGTAGTACTTGTATTATCACATACAATGGAGGTGGGTGGAGAACATGTGATTTGAATATCTTGTAATGTTTGCATCACCAAGAGTAGTTGGGTTCATCAAGATGCAACAGACACATATTCTTCTCTAGTTGTAGATAAGGTAATTGAACTTTGCTTCTTTCTTAATCAAGATAGTAATTGTGATCCCATATATAATGCACCTCCACTAGTACTTTTTTAGTCATCAACATTTCCAGCCCAATCTACATCTGTATAAGCATGAAGAGTGAGATCTGTATCTTTAGGATACCTGTTGATGCCTTGAAAATCGCTGTAACAACATCGGGGAAAACCACCCGGTCCAGACCTTAATGCAGCTCCTTTTCCGTTTGGTGTGGTGGCTTCGACTGGAAATAATGGGACCAGTTTCCCAATGATGAATAAAAGGTGATGGATAAATGGGTGGTTCTCTGATATAATGATAATGGATGAATGATTTAATCTAAAATGTAAAAATATGAATAACTATCCTATCCCGGGAAATTTTTGTTTTTAGTGTAACATTTGATAATCTTTATCCACTAACAGGCATATAGATGACTCTATTGGTAAACAAAGACATTCATTCATATGATAATTACTTTGTTCAAGTAGTTGAACGAAGTAATCATTAAAAACATTATTACACTATCCTTTATATATCACTGATACATATATGACTAAAATAATAACATTCCTTAAACATTCAATAGTGAAAAATATAAGGATTGTTGTTAAAAACACATACATATATATAATGATAGCAAGAGTAAGCAAATGACGATTCACATAAAAGAGTGAAACAAGATCATAGATAATAGTACCATATGTGATTTGAATCACTCTCGATATCAATCGCATTCAAATTCCTTTTCCAACTTAGAAACACTTTCACATCAAGGCAATAGTGCACATCCCATCAAAGCTTTCTTCGTTAGAATTCAGAATACTTGTCAAGTTTCTATAAAAAAAAATATACCAGAAGCACAATAGTGCAACTTCCAGATTTGAGTTTTATACAAAAACTGAGGACCCTTTCTAAATACATGAAAGGGTCTATAAATACTAATTAAACTAACTAACCTACAAAAATAAAATGCTATTAATTGGTACAACTAAATCTTGAGTATCTTCTCCACAATAAGTTTGTTGGCAGTGGGCAGCATGATTCATTGTTTCGGCTGTTCTCCTTTTGATTTGAGTTGGCAGATTGCAAGCATCAGTTCCAATTCTGGAGGACGAGTGAGATGAGAATGTAGTTGAGCTGAGTATGTGGCATCATGGATTTCGGGAATGATACAACCGATCGCATCGGTTAAACATTTGAGGGCGGCCCTTTGACTGTATGGTTTTACTAAGAAAAACCAATAGGTATCCTAAGTTAAACATTGGATGCCGGAAATTAGTCTTCCATTCTTCTCCAACTCTTGATTGTATGCTTGCTCCAATGTCTTGGCTGACAGTGATTTACCTGGGGTGCATTGTGAAATCATGTTAGTAAGATAAAGAGTGTTATTGATTAGCTCAATTAAATTACTTGTAGATAATCTACATCTGGAAATCTCTCTCTCTACTTTTATCAGATGTGACTGCCATTCTAAGAAAAGGATCTCCTTGTGTGATTCTAGAATTTTGGGTACATTTGCTGCCTGCCCTTCACTGGTGTCTTGCCAAGCAAGAAAGTTTGTCAGAGTTCCATCGGCCTGTTCCAAATCCTTCCTAGCATCGACTAATTTGTCAACTATTGATGTCGTTATATCACAAACGGGCTCAACCAGAGAAATGTTATGACATAACAGTCTTAACTGTGTAACCAATGCTTTGTTAATCTGTAGTGCTTCGGTCCTGAAATCTATAGGTGGCAGAAGACTCTTGAACTTCTCTACTTGAAGTGACAACTGAGCGATTTGCTCATCTTTCATTTTCATCATTAGTTCATTAATTGTCTTTAACCTGGCCAATGCTTCGGATAATTCTTTTTGCTTTTGTATTGCGCTTGAATCTATTATGTGTTTCTCTTCAAGCAATTGCTTATTCAATTGAATGTTTAATTGCTGCTGTGTTGATAGTTGTTGTTCCAACTGTTCAATTTTTTGTTGTGCTTCAGACACATGTGATTGCAACAAAACAATTGCTTGGTCCTTTTCTTTAAGTAGATTACTTACTTCGGATGCCTTGTCCATAGTGGTTTCCGAATAAGCTCTGGCATACTGAGAAAGCTTTGTTAGGTCAACGGAAGGGTTAAACTCTTCTTTCCACACTACATTAGTTGTTTCTGTTTGTGCTGGAAACAGGGAATATTGATCAAGTCTTCTCCTTTTCCTCTGTCTTTTCACTACAGCCCTGTGTTCGGGACTGTAAAAAACATCTAATGGAGGTATGTACTCTATCTGCAAAATAATTTGATCAGAGGGATCTTTTGGAATCATTTCTAAATCCGTGCTAGGGGGTAGGCCGCTGGTTCCTTCATTCGGAACCGTTGTTGACGTTGTATCTTGTCCATCTGTTACTTTGGGTGTATTGGCACCTTTTGGACCTTCCAGGTTGCTTATAATGGAGTCAAATTACTGCCATTCTTGGAGTAGTTTATGATCAATTTGAGTATCCACATTGATATTTTTGCTGACCTTGTCCTGTTCTTTTTTCTGCTCTTTCTCCTGCTCTTTCTCCTGTTCTAGTTCTTTTCCTCTCTCGAGAATCTTTGCTACAGTAGGAGGTTTGTCAATGATTTGTTGTTCAGGCTTTTTTGATTGTGTTGTCGGGGTAGTAGCTAATAAGTTGAGAGGTAGAGTTTGCAACCTCTGTTCTCTGAGCTTATTGAATTCTACTAGCCTCTCATCGTTATATCTCATTTTGGCCAGCGTTTGTACCTGGTATAATGATTCTGCCGAAGAAAACAAGTCATCAAAATCATCTTTCTCATGATCAAACCTTGTAAGTTTGTCTTGTTCAAGCACAGTATAGGCAACTTTCCTTGGAACGAATTGCCTATTAGGAATGGTTGTAAGATTAAGCATGTTTATTTTCTCTACCTCCTTATCCGCATGCTTGTAGTCATGCAAAGTATAAACACCGCATCTCAAAGGAAAAGTATGCCAAGCCTGCTTTTTAGAAGTCCTAAGAGTCTTGGATGTTCCTGTGGTTGTAATTTGGTAGGCCAATTCTTAGGCTAACAACTTGTTAGGTATATACAGAGGAAGGAGATGAGGTCTTGCAAGGCTACAAAAAACCCTTATGTATGTGAACTTGTCTTCCCCAAACCAATTTCCTACAGCGATTAGGTCAACCTCTGCTTCCGAAGAAATCTTTGGGGCAGGCTTATCAAAAATGGCATAGTAAATAGGCAACATAAAACCATTAAAGATTTGGTACAAGTGGTCCTTATAGTGCATCTTCCACAGCTTTTGGTGATAAATGTGAATTGGCATGGGGTCTTGTGAAGTCCATCTCCACCCCATTACAGGAAATTCAGAATTGAAACAAAGAGTATCTAAAATATAAGCACTAAAATGAAACGGAGGAATAGACCTATCAGTCACGCGAGTTTTTTCTCTAAACTCAAGAATTGCAGTGGCTAATTTATCTGACAATATATTTTCCCAATCCATTACTTCACTGTTAACTGCCGCTTCCATTAAAGGAACCATTTCAATAGTGAATTTTGCAGAATCATGTAATCCCCAAATTTTACACATCATTGCCCCGGCATAACAGTAAAAAGAACATAATGAATCTACAGAGTACTTACCTGAAGACTCATGTTTGTGCCTTGCGGGGTTCTTTCTCCACTCCCGAATTGGGGCCGATTCAGTCTCATTCTCACTTGCAAACTTCTCAAGAAAGGCTTTATTGTATTTCTTTTGAGGTTTGGGCAAGTGATACATTTTCCTTAAGTCATCAGGTTGAAATGAGCCGAAGACCCTTCTGTCAACTGTGAAAAATGTTCTGTTTAAAACCGGGATCTCCTCTACTGCCCATCACACTACATCAGTGTATGGAAGAATTTTTTCACGTGCTGTTATTCGGTGCTGATATGAATCAGCTAAATCTTTCAGGGAAGCCTTTGATTTTCTAGTTGAATCTGTGGCAGCTTGTACTGATACTGTCTCAGGCTCCTTTGCTTCAATTAAATTATATATGCTTTGCCAACTTGTGTTTCCAAGGCCAAGACACGTAGTGTCTGAAATAAATCCCTTTTTGCTCGGTCCTGGATTAGTGGTGTATTGCATTGTTACTGCGGGAGCCGCTGTTGCCGCGGATCTCTTGGATTTCTTTCCCATTTGGTCTGAACTTGTTGTTTCGGCGGAGCTCTGCGCAAGGAATAAAATGAACGTGATACAGAGAATAGGTAATGTGAGCCAATATGAAATAATTATATCAATTAGTGAATAATGAAGGATTAAAATGATACTGCCGTAGATACAATCTCAGGGAAGATCTCGGCATAACTGCTTCATTAATTGGCTGCTTAACCTGTCAATCATGGTAAAAGAGTTTTAAATACTCATCATATCATTTATATGCCAAATGATTCATTCAAGCGTGGCTTGAGTTTTTTAGCAGGATAATCACAAGTAAATCGCTATCGGGAACGGGAAGGCTTTTAATAATAATCCAAAATAATGCATGCAAGCCTTTTAAATCTATTTTGAAACTCTCGCCTTGATTTATTGGATCGCAATCGGAGATGAGCTCGGGTCGTAATACTTATGTTATTGCAAAAATCGCCGATCCCCGATAGCGATCCAACTTATCGCATCGGGAGACTTAAAGGTGTTTTAAACTTGCGCTGCGTTATATCCCTCGATTGCCGATAGTGATGTCACATCAGAGAAATAGGTGAGGGCCTTTCGTTATATTTGCTGCTCACCTTTCCCGATAACTGATAGTTGTTCACTTTTCGGATCGGGGTAAGTCAATGGGTCTTTGTATTATGTTTTCTTTGTTGTTGCAATATGCGATCTTGCGATCGCTTTATCACAATAATAAAGAATTTTATATTTATTTATAAGACCGATTTCATTATTGTTCAAAAGGTTTATAATATTACGTTTCCTTTGGACATTTTGATTAAGGATTTTCTAATGATGAGTTGATACCAATTTATTCACACATCTATGTTTAAAAGGGACCCATTTCATATTATAGTTAGAAAGAAAATTTTTATGAAATAGGGGGTTGTTGTACAACACAAAAATTGGCAATTCATTGGGAGAAACAGTTATCTCTGAAAAATGTTGAAATACTTAAACTTTCTTTATATAGAAATCTTATCTAAGAGGAGAATTCTAATATAACTAGGTATATATAAATTCTGAATATAATAATAGTTGTTTATGCTATTTTCTTCTCTTTTTAAAATTAAATACATTCTAAGTTTTAAACTAGCCTTAATTGGTTGATAATGATAAAACAAAGAACTTTTCCAACTTAGCTTTATAATGACTCATTTGTCATAGGTAGAGCCTCTGCTGCCAGCAAACATCTATAGTCTCGACAGGGATACCTTTCAACCATATAATCGTTCATTATCCCATCCATTTCAGAGTATAACTAAAAGAATGAATCCAAAAATATGCCTTCATATTTTGTATCACTTTTCTTTTTTCTTATTTTGCAAGATAAAAAGCCATTGTCCTGGTTTGGTGGCCAGCTATTTGACAATGCCATTCACTGGTTGTAATTTAACTGAACAAGCTGGCTCATGATGAAACCCCTTGTCTTATAATTATAAGCCATTACCTTATTTTCGTATGCAGTATTGGTAATGTCAGTGGAACTATTCCCCAATGATCATGGTAAGCAGGTTTGTAATAAGACCCCTTATCTTTTATATCAATATATTTTAGAATTACACTCTGAGTAATCATAAACTTTGATGAATGGGATGAAAACATTTTCTCCTTAAGAGGGCATGGATGACAGGGTAAGAGTTGAAGATGCTAAGATTGAATCAGTTTTTGTTTTTGTATTGATAATCATTTTTGGCCATTTGAAAACATTAAAATGATTTACAGTACTTCTAAATTTTGAGAAAATTTCACAAAAATAAAATGGGGTTTCAGAATCTAAATATACCTAATTTCCTAGAAATTTTCCTTTTGTTTAAGGTTTCCATTTTTTAAAAGTAAATATCAAAACTATTTCTTTTGAGAAACTTTTTCAGTATAGCAAAGGCCAATGGAAGATATTTTACAACTTTATTTTCCAATAATCCTAAAAACTATGAACACATTTTTTTCTGAAAATTGAATATTTACAAAGGGAGAAGGGGTTACCTCCTCAATTAAAGAATTTTTTCAAGATAAGGCCATTAACAGGAAGAGAATCTCTCTTACCTGATAGATCTAGCAATATGAAAGTAGAAGGGGCTATCTTCTCATTGATTTGAAATGGCCTGAGCCACATTTTCTACAACTTAGTGTGTTTTCCTTTATCCTCATGGGCTTTGTCCCATTTCAGAACTAGATCACCAACTTGTGATTGTTTTGAGCTGGATGAAGTTGAATCAAAAGATCACTTGATAATTTACTGATGTTTTGCATGTATAATTCTAGCTTTTTCCCTTTCTTCTTCTAATTTTAAAATTTGATCATATCCTAGTTGAATAGAAGATGAGGGACTTTCTTCAATAAACTGCACTAAAGCTAGAGATGGAAGTATTAAATCGGTTGGTATGATAGCTTCCTTCCCATACACTAGATTAAATGGAGAAGTACCTATGGAAGCCTTCTGTGTTATTCTGTCATCCCATAGTGCAAATATCAAAGACTTATGCCAGTTTTTATGATTCTGCTCAATAGTTCACTTAATGATTTTGATAAGATTTTTATTGGTGGATTCTGCTAAACCATTACCTTGGGGATAGTAATTCGCAGAATATTTCAATTTAAACCCTCTTTTGATAGCAAACTCAAACATAGAATTTCTAGAGAAATAAGATGCATTATCAAAAACAAGAGCGTTTGGGACACCAAACCTGGTAATAATGAATTGATCTATGAACTCTATAATTGCCTCAGAGTTTGTTGCCTTCAGAGGAATTGCTTCAACCCACTTAGTAAAGTAATTAGTGGCGGTAAGGATATACTTATGTTGTTTGGATGACTGTGGAGTGATTTCCCCAATGATATCCAATCCCCATTGCTCGAAAGGTTGTTCAATGTTGACTGATTGCAAAGGGAAAGCTAGTTTTCTTTGTCTTCAACTGGAGATTTGACAACTTCGGCATTTCCTTACGTATTGGTGAGTGTCTTTGAATAGGGTGGGCGAATAATATCCAACATGAATGATTTTGTGGGTTGTTGTATCAGCTCCAAAATGTGCTCCTACTGGCTCGTCATGTAGCTCCTGCAAAACTTTTTGCACTTCAGGCTTTTCTAAGCATCTTAATAGAATTGAATCATAATTTCACCTAAAAAGTACATCATCTACAATTATGAAGTTTTTCGCTTTTAATCTAATGGCACATTTGTTTTTATAGGAGAGATTAGAAGGTGCGTATCCATTTTTTAAATAGAAAATCAGATCTGCATATTGTGATTCAGGATCTGTGATACTTATCTTATTGATTTCTTCAGTATGTTTTGTACCTTCTGGTTCTTGAATATTGGATGCTCCTGCTAATAACCTGCAAAAACCTTGGCCTCTGACAATCTTTGCTGGCTTGATTTCTAAGTCACATTCTTGTAATGTTGTGACCCAATTTGCCCTTTTTTCTCCTAATTCCCCTTGAATTAGTAATTGTCTTACTGCTGAAAAAGGAACTATAACTTTTGTGAGAGCTTTTAAGAGAAAGGGTCTATAGTGTTTGACGGCTTTGTACACAGCAAAGGCTTGCTTTTCAACTTCCGAATAATTAAGTTCAGCACCTTGAAGATTTCAACTGTAAAATGAAATTGGTGCTTCCAAGTTTTGATCATTAATCTGAGTTAGCATTGCTGCATAGGACGAGGTGGATGCTAGAGTATACAGTATGAAATGACTTGAAAAATTGGGAGTGCTTAAAGCAGGGGTGTTAATTATTGATTGTTTGATAGAATCAAATGCCTCTTTTTCTGCAGATCCCCATTTAAACACCGAATTTTTCTTAATCATTGTTTGCAATGGTAAAATAATCTGGGAAAAATCTGAAACGAATCATTTAACAAAGTTAATTTGACCCAAAAATGATTGCATGGATTTTTTATTATGAGGGAATGGAATATCAGAAATCTCTTTAATTCTATATGGATCAATATAAATACCATCTTTTGAAACAGTGAAGCCCAAGAGCTTTCCTTAATTAAGAGCAAAAACGGGCTTTTTTGGATTGAGAGAGATACATACATTCTACAGCGTTCAAATATTTGTTTTAAATCATGTAAATGATTAGACCTTTTCTTGGAAAATACAGTAATATCGTCTAAATAAACAACTATTGTTTTATTGATCAATCCTTTGAATGCTATATCCATTGTTCTTTGGAATGTAGCTCCTGCATTGATAAGTCCAAAAGGCATTTTTTGGTAAGCATAAGTTCCCCATTTAGTTCTGAAGGTAGTTTTAAGCCTGTCATCAAGATGGACCAAAATCTGGTTATATCCTGAAAAACCATCTAAAAAGGACATCAACTCAGAACCAGCTACTGAATGGAGTATCTGCCCCATGGTAGGTAAAGGGAAGTTATCCTTTTGGCTTTCTTTATTAAGATTTCTGAAATCTATGCAAATCCTGATGTCGCCATTTTTCTTTCTAACAGGCACCATATTGGACACCCAGTTTGAGTGTTTGACAAGAAAAATGATCTTAGCCTTTAAGAGTTTGTTTAGTTCGGTTTTTATTTGAATCTCTAGGTTAGGATGAATTTTCGTTAACTTCTGTTGGACTGGTTTTTGTTCAGAAAGCATTGGAATAGTATGTTGAATGATCGATGCATCGTATGTTTTCAAATCATCATATTTCCAAGCAAAGACATATTAATTTTTTCGTAATAACCTAATGAATGTTGTTCTTTCTTCTAAAGAAAGTCCTAATCCCAAATTGATGTTTTGAGGGTTTTCCTCAGTACTTAGGCTTATCAATTCAAATCTTAAAGTGGAACTCTGGAGCTTTGAATTGTCACCTATTTAAACCTGTCTTAAATATCATAAAGATCTTCTAGATTAACCACCGGTTTTGGTATTGAGTTTTCTTCTTGCTTTTCCTTCATTTGAAGGTCATGATCACTTTCATCAATGATTTGATCATCATAGGACTTGTCGGAAGTCAAGAAATTTAAAATTTCTTCGTCATGATTGAACACTCGCCAATTGGTGACATTATCGGGAATTGATGGTCTAAAAATTAACTCTACTGAATATATGTCTGGGCTGTAATCTTCGGAAGGTAGGAGTTTGGAAGCAACATTAGCTAGCAAGTCTGTTGCTGCATTCTGGGATCTAGGGATAGGAGAAATATTGAATGCTAAAAATTGAGATATGAGTTCCTGCACCAAAGACTGATAGTGTTTGAGATGACTAGAAAGACAATGAATTGTATTTCTAACTTGTTTTATGACAATTTTTGAATCACCAGACACTTTCAAATATTGAACTTTAAGACCAATAGCTTTGTATAGTCCTTGAACTAAGGCCTCATATTCAGCCGTATTATTTGTGCATTCAAAGTCCAATCTACATGATAACATAGTTTTTTCACCTTCAGGGCTAACTAAAATACATCCTGTTCCTGCACCTTCACTAGATTTAGACCCATCAAAGTATGGTGACCGAAATAAAGAATTATCAACAATTTTATTTACAGTTTCCTCAGCAATATTGACACATCTTGATCTATCGGTTTGTGAAAAATTTTCAATTTGGGATGTGAAATTATTTACTGAGAAAGGAGATGGTTGGGCAGTGAAATTACCAAAGAATGATTTGGAAGAGTAATTCCCCAAAATATTTTTATTGAATGCTATTGGTTGATTATCCTATTCAAATTCAGTGACAGTATGGGTCATATGTTTCTCCCAATCGATTTTGATCTGATTTGGCTTTCCTTTATAGGGTAGCCACATATGGGACCAATCAGTAGAAATATAACCGTGGAGTTTCTCAGACCAGTCTCTACTCAAAATTAAACCATAAAATTCAGGTATATCAGCGATTAAAATATCAATTCTTTGAACCACTCATGGATCAGCTGATAACCTGATAGTTAAGAAGTTGATTTCCCCTAAAACCTGGACCTTGGTTCTATCCAATTGTACAATATGAATTGCAGACTTTTGGGGTTCAATGTTCATTTTGGAACAAACTGAAGCTGGCATTATGTTAGAGGATGCCCCTGAGTCAATCAAATAGTTGTGTAGATTTTTATTATATATTTCATAGGTCAAGAGAAAAGGGGGAGTATGAGAATTTGATCTGTCTCCGATTAAAACTGCATCAGTAGCTTCTACTCTACCAAGAGGTGGTTGACCTGAATTATTTGCAGCTTTGGAGAACACAGAATTAGGAAGAGGTGAAGAAGGTACTGCATTTAGTTCCTCATGAAGTAATTTTTGTTGATGTTTGAGTTTGCTAAGTTCAAACATAGTTATGTTTGCCTTTGTATTCTTCATATCATCAATCATATTGTAATCCATTGAATCCGATACTACCAACATCTTAGATGTTGAGGGTATGTTTGAGGATGATGGTTGATTTTGGGATGTTATCACCGCTGATTTCTTTGTGGGAACCTTTTCTTTTATAGTAGTGGTACCTGCACTCCTTTTCTTTGAAATTGACTGAACCGGTTCAGGAGTACCTTTACTCCTAGTAGTCATAGGGAAAGCTTCCTGTTCATTTTCTGTATCGGAGTTAGGTAAAATGAAGTCCCAAATTCCATGGCATTCGACAACCTCCTCTTCTTCGAGTTCGTCAGATGGTAAGACTATTTCATCTTCTTCTTCCTCTTCAGGATCTAAGTCTGCATTAGATATAGCATTTGGTGGTTTCGACTCAAGTTTCTTAAAATTTCTAAATGACCTCTTTGTTGAAGTTTCAGCTACTTGTTTTTTGATTTCAACAATTTCATTTGACATAGTCTTGAGGACCTTTTGCAGACCCTCAATATCATATGGATCTTTAGGGGTTTTCTTCTTTGAATCATCTTTAAAAGAAACTTTTTTGGATTTTCTATCTTCAAGAGAAGCTTTCTTTTCTAAAGCAATAATGTGTTTCTCTACAGCAAACGCCTCTTTCATGTTTTCAGCTAAAGTTGGTTTTACAGCTCTATCTACAAAATGGCTATATTTGAAGGTAGGCCTGTTATATACCATTCGGTTCTTATTTGCTCACTTGGTTTAGAGTCGGTTGGAATCTTATTCAAGAGTTTATTGAATCGTGAGTTGAATTCCTTGATAGGTTCTTTAGATTCTATCCTAAGATTTGAATGATCGTTGATTAACGTTGCTAAATATCTATCATCACCATACTTAGTGAGAAACTGTTCTTGAAAAATGTTTCAGCTGGTAATGGATCCAGAGGGTAGGGAAAAATACCAAGACCTAGCTGATCTTTGTAAAGTATAAGGGAAAAGTTTAGCGACAAAATCTTCCTGTGTCACTCCTTTTAAATTAACTGATAACATGAAATTTTTATTATGTTCTTCGGCTAGTGTTCCAGCATCTGGATTAAATTTTGGCAACCATTTTTCAGGAGAATCTGGCAATGGGTGTAATGGTGTAGGTATAGTGACCGCACCAGGACTATTCCATGGATTCTGAGCCATCATAGGACTAATAACAAACGATATTACTAATGATATTCTAGGTGTCTGGGGAGGAGTTGGTATTGAAGATTGAATATGTTGGGATGTTGAAGTTGCTGATCCCTGTTGAACAACAATGTGTAATGGAGGAGTGGATGGTTGACTTCGCACTGGAGAAGATGAAATGGAGGATGATGATGAGAAGGTCTCACTGTCCGATCCTTCAGTGTTCCTTTTAGCCTATTTCCTTTTCGGTAAAGGCAACTCAGTAGGTTCAATACCGAGCTTTTCACTTTGAAGTCTGGTGAGAGGGTGAGGTAGATTGAATTACGAAGTCTCACTGCCTTGAGATACTTCAGATTTCTGTGGTGATATTGAAAATCCTTGAAGTTTCTGGATGAGAGACTAAACTTCAGGAGACTCGGGACTTAATCGATCTGGAGTATGATGGGATTGAGCAGTGGTAGTTGATTCCTCTTCTTTTCGTTTGAATACTGGTGTTCCAGAATGCAAACGAGAGGTCCGAGGTGAGGTGGAGGGAGATTTACTCTCAGAATGGTCTATAGGTTTTGGTTTACTCGCCATTCATAGTTCATGCCCTCCTTCTAGCGCCAAAAATGTTGATGCCTCGAAAATCGCTGCAACAACATCGGGCAAAACCACTCGGTCTGGACCTTAATGCAGCTCATTTTCCGTTTGGTGTGGTGGCTCCGACTGGAAATAATGGGACCAGTTTCCCAATGATGAATAAAAGCGGATGGATAAATGGGTGGTTCTCTGATATAATGATAATGGATGAATGATTTAATCTAAAAAGTAAAAATATGAATAACTATCCTATCTCGGGAAATTTCTGTTTTTAGTGTAACGTTTGATAATCTTTATCCACTAACAGGCATATAGATGACTCTATCGGTAAAAGAGACATTAATTCATATGATAATTACTTTGTTCAAGTAGTTGAACAAAGTAATCATTAAAAACATTTTTACACTATCCTTTATATATCGCTAATACATATATGACTAAAAGAATAACATTCCTTAAACATTCAATAGTGAAAAATATAAGGATTGCTGTTAAAAACACATACATATATCTAATGATAGCAAGAGTAAGCAAATGACGATTCACATGAAAGAGTGAAACAAGATCACAAATAATAGTACCATATGTGATTTGAATCACTCCCGATATCAATCGCATTCAAATTCATTTTTCCAACTTAGAAACACTTTCACATCAAGGTAATAGTGCACATCCATCAAAGCTTTCTTCGTTAGAATTCGGAATACTGGCCATGTCTTTATAAAAAAAATATACCAGAAGCAGTGCAACTTCCAAATTTGAGTTTTATACAAAAACTGAGGACCCTTTCTAAATGCATTAAAGGGTCTATAAATACTAATTAAACTAACTAACCTACAAAAATAAAATGCTATTGATTGGTACAACTAAAGCTTGAGTATCTTCTCCACAATAGGTTTGTTGGCAGTTGGTAGCATGATTCATTGTTTTGGTTGTTCTCCTTTTGATTTGAGTTCATAGATTGCAAGCATCGGTTCCAATTCTGGAGAACGAGTGAGACGAGAATGTAATTGAGCTGAGTATGTGGCATCATGGATTTTGGGAATGATACAACCGATCGCATTAGTTAAACATTTGAGGGCAGCCCTTTGACTGTATGGTTTTACTAAGAAAAACCAATAGGTATCCCAAGTTAAACTTTGGATGCTGGTAATTAGTCTTCCATTCTTCTCCAACTCTTGATTGCATGCTTGCTCCAATGTCTTGGTTGACAGCAATTTACCTGGGGTGCATTGTGAAATCATGTTAGACAGATAAAGAGTGTTATTGATTAGCTCAATTAAATTACTTGTAGATAATCTACATCTGGAAATATCTCTCTCTACTTTCATCAGTTGTGACTGCCATTCTAAGAAAAGGATCTCCTTGTGTGACTCTAGAATTTTGGGTAGATTTGTTGCTTGCCCTTCATTGGTGTCTTGCCAAGCAAGAAAGTTTGTCAGAGTTTCATCGGCCTGTTCCAAATCCTACCTAGCATCGACTGATTTGTCAACAATTGATGCCATTATATCACAAAGGGGCTCAACCAGAGAAATGTTATGACATAACAGTCTTAACTGTGTAACCAACGCTTTGTTAATCTGTAGCGCTTCGGACCTGAAATCTACAGGTTGCGAAAGACTCTTGAACTTCTCTACTTGAAGTGACAGCTGAGCGATTTGCTCATCTTTCGTTTTCATCATTATTTCATTCATTTTCTTTAACCTAGCCAATGCTTCGAATAATTCTTTTTTGCTTTTCTATTTCGCTTGAGTCCATTCTATGTTTCTCTTCAATCAATTGCTTATTCAATTGATTGTTTAATTGCTGCTGTGTTGATAGTTGTTGCTCCAACTGTTTAATTTTCTGTTGTGCTTCGGACACCTGTGATTGCAACAAAAAAATTTCTTGGGCCTTTTCTTTATGTAGATTACTTACTTCTGATGCCTTGTCCATAGTGGCTGCCGAATAAGCTCTGGCATACTAAGAAAGATTTGTTAGGTCATCGGAAGGGTTAAACTCTTCTTTCCACACCACATTAGCTGTCTTTGTTTGTGCTGGAAACAGGGAAGATTGATCAAGTCTTATCCTTTTCCTCTATCTTTTCACTACAACCCTGTGTTTGGAACTATAAAAAACATCTAATGGAGATATGTCCTCTATTTGGAAAATAATTTTTTCGGAGGGATCTTTTGGAATCATTTCTAAATCCGTGCTAGGGGGTAGGCCACTGGTTCCTTCATTCGGAACCGTTGTTGATGTTGTATCTTGTCCATCTGTTACTTTGGGTGTATTGGCACCTTTTGGACCTTCTAGGTTGCTTATAATGGAGTCAAATTGTTGCCATTCTTGGAGTAGGTTAGGATCAATCTGAGTATCCACATTGATATTTTCGCTGACCTTGTTCTGTTCTTTTTTCTGCTCTTTCTCCTGCTCTTTCTCCTATTCTAGTTCTTTTCCTCTCTTGAGAACCTTTGCTACAGTAGGAGGTTTGTCAATGATTTGTTGTTCAGGCTCGCTTGATTGTGTTGTCGGGGTAGTAGCTAATAACTCTAGAGGTAGAGTTTGCAACCTCTGTTTTCTGAGCTTATTGAATGCTACTAGCCTCTCATCATTATATCTCATTTTGGCCAACGTTTGTACCTGGAATAATGATTCTTCTGAAGAAAACAAGTCATCAAAATCATCTTTCTCATGATCAAACCTTGTAAGTTTGGCTTGTTCAAGCACAGTATAGGTCTACTTTCCTTGGATCTAATTGCCTATTAGGAATGGTTGCAAGATTAAGCATGTTTATTTTCTCTTCCTCCTCCTCCACATGCTTGTAGTCGTGCAAAGTATAAACACCGCATCTCAAAGGAAAAGTAGGCCAAGCCTACTTTTTAGAAGTCCTAAGAGTCTTGGATGTTCCTGTGGTTGTAATTTGGTAGGCCAGTTCTCAGGCTAATAGCTTGTCAGGTATATACAGAGGAAGGACATGAGGTCTTGCAAGGCTACCAAAAACCCTTATGTATGTGAACTTGTCTTCCCTGAACCAATCTCCTACAGCGGTTAGGTCAACCTCTGCTTCCAAAGAAATCTTCGGGGCAGGCTTATCAAAAATGGCATAGTAAATAGGCAACATAAAACCATTACAGATTTGGTACAAGTGGTCCTTATAGTGCACCTTCCATAGATTTTGGTGATAAATGTGAATTGGCATGGGGTTTTGTGAAGTCCATCTCCACCCCAGTACAGGAAATTCAGAATTGAAACAAAGAGTATCTAAAATATAACCACTAAAATAAAACAGAGGAATAGACCTATCAGTCACACGAGTTTTTGTTCTAAACTAGAGAATTGCAGTGGCTAATTTATCTGACAATATATTTCCCCAATCCATTACTTCACTGTTAATTACCGCTTCCATTAAAGGAACCATTTCAATAGTGAATTTTACAGAATCATGTAATCCCCAAATTCTACACATCATTGCCCCGGCATAACAGTAAGGAGAACATAATAAATCTACAGAGTACTTACCTGAAGATTCATGTTTGTGCCTTGCGGGGTTCTGTCTCCACTCCTGAATTGGGGCCGATTGAGTCTGATTCTCACTTGCGAACTTCTCAAGAAAGGCTTTATTGTATTTCTTTTGAGGTTCAGGCAAGTGATACATTTTCCTTAAGTCATCAGGTTGAAATGAGCCGAAGAACCTTCGGTCAACTGTGCAAAATGTTCTGTTTAAAACCGGGATCTCCTCTACTGCCCATCACACTACATCAGTGTATGGAAGAATTTTTTCACGTGCTGCTATTCGGTGCAGATATGAATCAACTAAATATTTCAGGGAAGCCTCTGATTTTCTAGTTGAATCTGCGGCAGCTTGTATTGATACTGTCTCAGGCTCCTCTGCTTCAATTAAATTATATATGCTTTGCCAAATTGTGTTTCCAAGGCCAAGACACGTAGTGTCTGAAATCAATCCCTTTTTGCTCGATCCTGGATCAGTGGTGGATTGCATTGTCACTGCGAGAGTCGCTGCTACCGTGGATCTCTTGGATTTCTTTCCCATTTGGTCTGAACTAGTTGTTTCGGCAGAGCTCTGTGCAAGGAATAAAATGAATGTGACACAGAGAATAGGTAATGTGAGCCAATATGAAAGAATTATATCAATTAGCGAATAATGAAGGATTAAAATGATACTGCTGTAGATATAATCTCACGGAAGATCTTGGCATAACTGCTTCATTAATTTACCGCTTAACCTATCAATCATGGTAAAGGAGTTTTAAATACTCATCATATCGCTTATATGCCGAATGATTCATTCAAGCGTGGCTTGAGTTTTTTGGCAAATAATCACAAGTAAATCACTATCGGGAACAAGAAGGCTTTTAATAATAATCCAAAATAATGCATGCAAGCCTTTTAAATCTATTTTGAAACTCGCGTCTTGATTTATCGGATCGCAATTGGAGATGAGCTCAGGTCGTAATACTTATGTTAGTGCAAAAATCTCTGATCCCTGATAGCAATCCACCTTATCGCATCGGGAGATTTAAAGGTGTTTTAAACTTGTGTTGTGTTCTATCCCCCGATTGCCGATAGTGATATTGCATCAGAGAAATAGGGGAGGGCCTTTCGTTATATTTGCTGCTCGCCTTTCCCGATAACTGATAGTTGTTCACTTTTCGGATTGGGGTAAGTCAATGGGTCTTTGTATTATGTTTTCTTTGTTGTTGCGATATGCGATCTTGCGATCACTTTATCGCAATAATAAAGAATTTTATATTTATTTATAAGACCAATTTCATTATTATTCAAAGGGTTTATAATATTACATTTCCTTTAGACCTTTTGATTAAGGATTTTCTAATGATGAGTTGATACCAATTTATTCACATATCTATGTTTAAAAGGGACCCATTTCATATTATAGTTAGAAAGAAAAATTTTATGAAATGGGGGGTTGTTGTACAACACAACAATACCATAGACCAAAGTCTTGAGTTGCTTGGAGATATTTGAATATTCCTGTTATAGCCTGATGATGTGATCCCTTTGGATTGGATTGGAACCTTCCAACAATTCCTACTGCATGCATGATATCTCGTCTGATAGCTGGTAGATAAAGTAGACTTCCAATCATAGATTACTATGATGGTTGATTCAATGAAGGAGATTCATCATTAGAAGTGAGACTACATCCTGTTACCATTAGATTACATACTGGTTTGGAATCTTCCATTCCATACTTCTTCACAATCTACTTGAGATATTTAGCTTTTGAAAGAAAGATGCCATTTTTTCTTTTTTGTACTTGTATACTGTTGCACGAAAAATTATCACCATGACTTTATGTGATTTGTGTGAGTCTATCACCACTCATACTTACCTCCTTTGCAAGTCTTAAGCCTCAATTCTTCATATCAAGCATTGAAAATAAGAGAAAGACCTTAAAAATCTCTGAAACTCTGGTTTCGCACTTTCTCTTGGCATTACCTGTGGTACCGCACCTATTAGTCACGTCTCCTGCGCACCTAACCACTCGGTATCTTTGTTATGGGTGCGAACCCCTGTAAAGGTTAAAAAGGCACAAGTACATTCTTAAAAACTCGCTTTGAGTCATTTCTGGAAGCTTCTAGAGGGAATCTTGCGGTGGCAAGTTCGCTTCTTGAGGGTGCATGCATCCCATACCTTAAGGAGCTAACCCCTCGATGTGAGGAGCTTATCCCTTTGGAGAAGGACTCTATCCCTTCAATGGTGGACCTGTAACCTCCTTCCTTTGCACTATAAAATGAAGCATTGGGCTGGTTACTTGGGAGGTTGAAAGCTGAATATTTTTGAGGGTAAATGCTGCTGGAACTTAGTCTTCCTAATTGAGCTTTTGAGAGGAGAGATTACATACCTTTTGATCTCATTTGGAGGAGAGTGAGGCTTGTCAAAGTAGAGGAGATTCCTGTTTGGACCTTGGGAAGAGCTTGTACAACATCAAGGCACCAAGTTTGTAATGTTCTTCTATTTCAAAGTTAAT
Organism: Pinus taeda; assembly: GCA_000404065.3. Classification (NCBI taxonomy): domain Eukaryota; kingdom Viridiplantae; phylum Streptophyta; class Pinopsida; order Pinales; family Pinaceae; genus Pinus; species Pinus taeda. The sequence continues at coordinate 512,713 of APFE030246029.1, forward strand.
ACAATCAAGTTTACTTTTCTCAATAAGCTTTGTTTTATGGTTTATTTCATGGATTCCTTGATCACCATGATGAACATGATTTATTATATTAGCTATGCGGGTGTTATTTGATGTGTGCTTGTTTGTGTTTGCAAGTTCTTGCAAGGAAACTCTTTTGGAGCTATTGGAGCATGGCTGCCACAAACTAGCGTTGAACTTAAGGTAGGGTCTAAAACACCTCTTTAGTTTTTATTAATGAATCACAATATGTTTAGAGAAAGGTAGATTTTCTTGTCCTGCTTGTTGGTAGATATCAGTTGATACTAGGGAGATCGGTCTTGTCTGCAAGAATGATTTATCCGCCCAACAAATTGGCGACTCCGCTGGGGAACTAAATTTGGTTTTTGATTTTCCTTTGCCTTTGACTTGAGAAACTTGTTCGTGTTTCTGATTTTTTCCTGATGTGTGTGGGATTGGGTAATTTTTAGATTTTGAATTGATTTTTGTTTTTTCGCATTTTTGAAAGAGGAGCACATGTTCTGTTTGTAATACAGTGTGAACATCCTCGCACTGTTACTTTACTGCACAGAGCGGTACCGCATCTGGTTATACCGGAGGCCTACAGACCCTGTCAAAATTTTCAAAAAACCTAAAATGTTTTCGTCCAGTTAAGTTTAGGATTCTTAGCATCTACCCATATCTCTTTTTTTCTATCAAAATGCCTTGTTTATGAGTTTCTTTCAACAAATTCTTCATCTCATCAATATCCATTAAGTTAATTGGTTGTTTTGAGTCTCTTTTTTGAGAAATTCTTAATTTGATTTCCTTTGGTCATTACTTAGAGGTTTGTCTCAGTCTTTTCACAATTTTGCATCTTTTTGTTTTTGTTTTTGCAAAAAAAATTTCCCCCTCATTCACCGGGGGGGGGGCTAAATTGTGTATGAAAGTTAATCGCATTTGAGTGTTTTTATTTTTTGATCTTTGGAACTCTCACCCAATTTTCTTGACTTGCACTTCATTGGTTCTTATATTACATTAGAATCATCTCGTGTTTGAGAATTCTCTTGCATAGATCACATTTGAATAGTTAAAATTCTAATTTTTAGAATATGAATGTGAATTGTGCATAGATTACAATTGCATAGTTTACATTCTGAAAAATCAATCATAGATCTAGATCAATTTTCTTTGATTTGAATTTATGCTTGTTTTTAACACACAAAAATAAAAATAAAAACTGTTTTGGAATTGATTTGCATTAGTTTTTCTTGATGAAATTAGTGCAGTAGAGAATTTGTTATATTTTCTCTTAGTGATCAATTTTTGCATTGTTGGAAGTGAATGGAAACTCTCTCCTTACTTTAGTTAGGATTCATCGAATTGAAAATATTACATTATCATATTTGATTGCATTCAGTTTTGGGTCGGGTCATAACACCATTGGTTTCATATCCATTTACCGTTTTGAGTAATAGCAGCCTAAATAACATAGTGCTTAATTAAAATTCATCTGGTAATTTTTACATTTTTAGGGCTCTTTCCACCAATCTAGCTTAGGCTAGTGTCTTGGAATAGGTTTTAGTTAACTCTCCAAGAAAGTAAAACAAACAAGTAGTCGATCTTGCGGTAGGAAAAATTCCAATTGTTGCATGTATGCTCTGGGAAGCTCCTCCTAAAGGAGTCAAGCATGAGATCATATCTGAACTAGTGAGGTAATCAATCCTTCCTCATTGGGAATGATAGCAGATATACATGTATTAAAAACGGTAAACCTTGGATTGACCATTGTCGAGGAGCCTGGGGTCACTTGTTGGTAAACCTTGGATTACGTCAAGGAGCCTTCAAGGGGATTGAGTTTTGTTACTGTACCCTTGCGTGTGTATCGGATCGTAGACTATTCCCCCAGGTATATTTGTTTCTATTGGTAACCTTAGTGGCCATAATCTATAGGATTCTTTCCTAAGGTGACGGTGGAGGGAAGATCCCACTGTACCTAGAGCAGACGTCGACTAGACTCACTTGGACTCTATTGGGGGTTCTCTTCACTCGACATGGTTTTGTGAAGAAAATTGTGCAAGTCTGTTTCATTAAGCAGGTTTTTGGGGTAACTATTCCAACTGCCATTTCTGTATTGAATTCTGCGACGTTGGATTTCATCACCAACTAGTGTTTTCGATACGGAAATTTACTGTTTATGTGTGGTTTGACTCCTAGATTTGATAACGCGTGTTAATTTGTTCGTTTTTACTTTTAGAGACCATAGGTGTGAATTGTGAATTTTAATTGTTAGGTGTGAATTGTGAATTGTTAATTTTAGTTTTAAATTTTTAATAAAATTCACTGAAGTTGAATATAATGGCAACTGTTCCGGAATTTACCAACCAAGGAACCCCTCTTAACGAGAATCCTAGTACTTTTCCTTGCTTTGGAAATGTTGATCCTCCTTATATGGCTACTTTGTCATTACTTGGATTTACAAAAGGTTTACCGATATGGTTATTTTCAACTTCATTGGCCCCAAATACTCCAATTGTTCCACCTCAACCGAATGCTTCACCTCAGCAGAGTTCACCATCTCAACATCACCAAACTTTTGTTGACCCTTTACCTTCTTCACCTAAAATTTCTTCCTCCATTTCTTCTTCTTCGCTTGGTAAAAGCCTTGATGCTAGTAAGGAGGTGGCTAAGAAGAGGAAGAAAGGGAAGAAGAAGAAGAGGAAGAAGAAAGGGAAGAAGAAGAAGAGGAAGAAGAAAGGGAAGAAGAAGAAGAAGAAGCAAGATAAGAAAGAAGTCAACCAACCAACCATGGCTGTAGGTGTTAGTTGTGTTGAGAAAACCTCCAGCATGCATCCTAAACCCAAATACCCTTGCAAGCTTTGTAAGGGTGACCACTTCCTTATCAAGTGTCCTAGTATTCCAAAGGTTTTGGAAGTATGGTCAGAAAAATCTCATCAACTTTCCATTGATCCATCAACCAGTGATAGTCAGGTTCCTGGGAAAAAGGGTAAAGTTAGGTTTCCTTGTAAGTTATGCAAAGGGAGTCATCAAACTCACATTTTCCCTCACATGGATGAAGCCTCAAAATTGTTGGAAAACCTTACTATTCCACAACAAGAATTTCCAACTGGTTACTGTAAACTTTCTCCCAACCTACCGTCAACTGACGCAGTGATTGATTTAATTTCAAGTACAATCGATCCTAATCTTCCATTGGAGAGTGAAACTCATATCACTTAGGTTAATGATCCATTAGTTGATCAAGTAGTCGATTCAATTTCACATTCAGTCGATCCCACTCTCCCTTTAGGGAGTGAAATTCATACTGCTCAGGTTCTTCATGTTACATCAGATTCTTCTACGCCGGGGGGCATTTCACCCGTTTCTACAGAACCCCCTCAAAGTACTGAGGTCTTTTCCTTTGATTGTAATAGACTGCTAGAAGCTCGTCTTCCTTTCTCCATCCCTTTCCAAATCATTTTCAAGGCTGGTGGTAGGGACATACACCGCACACAGGTAGATGAAGGTGCTTCTGTTAGTATTTTATCCTCAACTACTTGGAAAGCTTTGAGTTCCCCTCAACTTGTGCCTATTACAAAGAATCTGAAAGCTTTTAACAGAACCATTAGTGAACCTTTAGGGATCCTTCCTAAGCTTTCTATTACCTAGGAAGGTAAAACTGTCTATATTGATCTTATGGTAGTTCGAGGTCCCCTAGATTTCAATTTACTCCTTGGGCGCGACTATGTTTATGCAATGAAAGTTGTCGTATCGACACTCTTTCGCGTGATGTCTTTCCCTCACAATGGAAATATTGTGACTATAGACCAGCTTTCTTTCCCTAGTCTTGTTTCAACTACCAATAATATGACACCCCTAAATGTTCCCGATTCTAAAGTGGTATCTACCCCACCACAGGTTAATTATGTGGCAACTGGTCCCATGTTTTCAGTTACCAATGTAAGTGAACCTCTCACTGTTTGCTCATCTTCCTTTGATTTAGATCCGGTAATTGACATGGAAAACTCTATGGGATTTCTTGAACGCAATGTTCTTATCCCTCTTGAGTCCCTTGACATGTGTTCCTTCAAGAGAACTATTCTTCCTTCTGATGAAGACCTCTTGGAAGCCATAATCAAGGTGTGTCCACTGACATGTCTTTCTTCCAGTTGGAAGCCATAATTGGTGAGTACGAGGAAAGTTCCTGTTACTGAGTCAACCTCGTTAAAAAATTAATCAAGTATGAGGACAGTTCTTTTCCTATGTCAACCTCATTAAAAAAAAAATGAATCAGTAGGTTATATAAGTAGATTGTAGAGAGTATTCGAGGAAAGTTCATGTTACTGAGTTAACCTCATTAAAAAATGAATCACGTATGAGGATAGTTCTTTTCCTGTGTCAACCTCATTAGACAAAAAAAAGGAATTAGTAGGTTATATAGGTAGATTGTAGAGAGTAGACGCGAGGATAGTTTCTTCCCGTCTCAACCTCATTAAAAAATGAAACTAGGATGCGACGATAGTTTCTTCCCATCTCAACCTCGTTAAGAAATGAAACTGGATTCTTTGAGGAAAGTTCCTGTTACTGAGTCAACCTCGTTAACAAATGAATCAGGTATGAGGACAGTTCTTTTCTTCTGTCAACCTCATTTAAAAAAAAAATGAATCAGTATGTTATATAGGTAGATTGTAGAGAGTAGACGCGAGGATAGTTTTTTCCCGTCTCAACCTCTTTAAAAAATGAAACTGGATGTCATGAGCATAGTTCCTTGTCTTGTGTCCAGCTCGTTTAAAAAATGAAACAAGGGTTTTGAGGATAGTTCTTTTCCTGTGTCAACCTCATTAAAAAATGAAACACCTCCTTTTTCGAGTCGTGTCTTCTCAGGATCTTGAATGTAAGCCTTCATTCCATCCACCTGGTTGAATGCAATGAAGCTTTGGGGGGCATGTACCTCGATTTATGTCGTTATGCTAGGGGGCATGTGAACTTATAACAAGCATAGTTTTTTGTCTCAAGCTTGTGTTAACATGAAACCGAATCCAAGCAGGGTTCTCTATGGTTCAATCTTGTGTAAAAATGAACCCATACCTGATCTACATCTCTTGATTGCCTTTTTATGCGTTAGATGAGCCTTGGTTGTTTTCATTCCATTGCCACCATCTCTTTGCCCGAACATATGCTTTCACTTGCTTGTTTCCTTTTCTTGAGGGACCGCAGTTATGACTGGTTTTCTTACCCAGCCTCTTAACCATTACATGTTTTGAGCAGTTCCACCATTGCTGGAACTAGTTGCTACCCTTTATACTTCTCGTTCCTTTAGGACGAGTCTTATTTAAGCTCTTTTCTAACTCATAAAACATGAAAAGATTGTTGCGTTTTTCCTTTTTAAACTCGTTGAAATGGAATTAAAAATACAGTCCACTTACAACTCTTTTCCTGACCGTATAAACATGAAAAGATTGCCAGACTTTTGTCGTTTCAAGTTCGATATTGGTAATAAGACGACGTGTTTTCAATCACTTTTTTACATTTTCAGATTGAAGGCACTAATTATGAAAAGTACTCCTTGATCATAATGATCAAGTGGTTCTCTCAAGTATTATTTTATACTTTTTCGGGCTTGGGAGACAAAAATTTACGAAAAAGGACAACCATGGAGTTTCCTTAAGTTTTTCTTTTGACTCCCTAAAATTGAAGAACGCCGAGTTTCTCCTATATTGGGCTCGTTAAAATTTAACAGTAAAGGACCTGTTCAATTTCAAATAGGAACGGACCACTCCTTCTTAGGGTTTGAATTTTAAATTAAGTTGCACTCATCCAAAGGATGAGCTTATAATAAAGCAAATGTTATCCTCCTCAAGCTTGTCAAAAATAAAGAGGTACTTGCCAGAAATGGTGGGGGAAAAGAGAGATAAATGAACCTGTTTGTTATACTTTGTCTTTAGAAAAGCAGTTAACCACTCTTAAACACGACACCTTTTGTTCACCTGGGTTGGGAAATCCTTTGCCTAACAGTTAATCAAACCTTATTGAAAGTCTTCAGCCGGTTTCTGGGTATTAGCTTTGGGTCAATTGTCACCAAATCATCTGCAGTGTCGTTATGTGTTCAAGAGGTCAGTTCAAATAAACCATTCATTTGCAAAATATCTGTCATCCATCTTCACCATCCCTGAGTTAGTCCTTGCCAAATACATTTCTTCAAAACTTGATCTATGATTTCATGTTGTGAGCTTGCCTACGACAGATCGCTTTCTATCGACTCTAACTCATTATCTAGAAAGATGATCTAGAAATCATCAGTACCTTGGAATCTACATGCCTCAATGGTAGTTTTCTCGCCTTTGATGACAGGTTGCATCATTGACCTTCGATCAAAGGATTCTGTGACGTGTTCGACATCGACTCATTTATTCACATTTCATGGATTGTACTCAGTACTTTGAGGGCCATTGACATTATTGGTGGTTTCTCTCACACTTGTTAATGGATTACATCATTGACTGGTAATCAAGTGGTTTCTACCATGTTCGACTTCGACATATTCATTCACATGGATAGAATCGTACTAGTTCGAGAAGCAGAAATCAAGACCCTAGATCTAGTTTCCACCATCCAGGCTACGAGGAATTTTGTTATTCATTATACAATGGACTATTCATAAATAGATTGTTGTGCCCATACTGTGTCTACATATTTCTATACTTGTGATGTATTACAAAATCGTTCCTGTATCAGAGCGGTTTAGATAGTTTTCTAGTGAGTTTTGATCTGAGTATGGGAATGCCTACCTCAACGATGATATGTTCATATATATATTTTGCATTGAATGTTTTTACAGGTTCTGATCAGGGTATCCACAGGAAAATCCTTGAAATGATAAAGTACTTCACTCTTCATAGATGATAAAACCATCCTCATGTATTACAGACTTCACACTTTAGGGGGCAATCTGTTGCACGAAAAATTTTCACCATGACTTTCTGCGATCTGTGTGAGTCTATGACCACTCATACTTACCTCCTTTGCAAGTCTTAAGCCTCATTTCTTCATATCAAGCCTTGAAAATAAGAGAAAGACCTTAAAAATCTCTAAAACTCTGGTTCCGCACTTTCTCTTAGCATTACCTGCAGTACCGCACCTATTGGGTGTGTCCCCTGCACACCTGACTACTCTGTATCTATGTTAAGGGTGCGAACCCCTGTAAAAGTTAAAAAGGCGCAAGTACATTCTTAAAAACTCACTTTGAGTCATTTCTGGAAGCTTCTAGAGGGAATCTTGCGGTGGCAAGTTCGCTTCTTGAGGGTGCATGCATCCCATACGTTAAGCTCCTAACCCCTTGATGTGAGGAGCTTATCCCTTTGAAGAAGTACTCTATCCCTTCATTGGTGGACTTGTAACCTCCTTTCTTTGCACTATAAAATGAAGGATTGGGCTGGTTACTTGGGAGGTTGAAAGCTAAATATTTTTTAGGGTAAATGCTATTGGAACTTAGTCTTCCTAATTGAGCTTTTGAGAGGAGAGATTACATACCTTTTTGTCTCATTTGGAGGAGAGTGAGGCTTGTCAAGGTAGAGGAGATTCTTGTTTGGACCTTGGGAAGAGCTTGTATAACATCAAGGCACCAAGGTTGTAAAGTTCTTCTATTTCAAAGTTAATACAATCAAGTTTACTTTTCTCAATAAGTTCTGTTTTATGGTTTATTTCGTGGATTCCTTGATCACCATGATGAACATAATTTATTATATTAGCTATGCAGGTGTTATTTTATGTGTGCTTGTTTGTGTTTGCAAGTTCTTGCAAGGAAACACTTTTGGAGCTATTGGAGCATGGCTGCCACAAACTAGTGTTGGACTTAAGGTAGGGTCTAAAATACCTCTTTAGTTTTTATTAATGAATCGTAATATGCTTATAGAAAGGTAGATTTTCTTGTCCTGCTTGTTGCTAGATATCAGTTGATACTAGCAAGATCGGTCTTGTCTGCAAGAATGATTTATCTGGCCAACATATACCAAGAAAATAAGTTAGTTCTCAAAGTAAAGACATTTAAAATTCTTGCTGCATAACAGAAGCAAATTTTTTACTCATAGATTCTTCATTACTGCCAAAGATGATATCATCAACATAAACAAAAATAATTAGCAGTTTATCATTCTCAATTTTTGTATATAAGCTTCTTTCTATATATCCTTTTGTGAAACCTTGTTGTTGAAGATATTTGTCAACATGAGAATACCATGCCCTTGTAGCTTGTTTCAATCCATATAAATCCTTTCTCATTTTTCATACAATATTTGCCTCATTTCCCACAATGAATCCTTCTGGTTGTTCAACATATACCTATTCTTCTAAATATCCATTAAGAAATGCAAATTTTACATCCATTTGATAAACTTTGAATTTTCGAAAACTTGAAAGAGAAAGAAACATTCTTATGTCTTCATGTCTAGCAACAGGTGCAAAAGTTTCTTCAAACTCAATATCATCTTGTTGAGTATACCCTTTACAAGCAAGCCTTGCTTTGTTTCTAATAACCTCTCCATTTTCATTCAACTTATTCTTGAATATCCATTTTGTTCCTATAAAATTTTTATCATGAGGTCTAGGAACTAATTCGCAAGTATCATTGTTTTCAATTTGGTCAAGTTCTTCATCCATGGCCTTAACCCAACATTCATTTCTGCTAGCTTCATTTACATTTTGTGGTTCTATTGAGGATAATAATTCTAGATAACTAGAAGCTCCTACAAGAGTTCTTCTTGTCTATACTCCAAACCCCTTTTCTCCTAGAATTTGAGATTTTGGATGATTTTTTTGAACATATCTAGATGGAGCCTTTTGCTTGTAAGATGTATCTTCTTATGATGCTTCATCGGTTTCTTCCTCTATATCATTTCGATTTGATACAGGAAAGCATCCACCATATTCATCATTATCATCTTCTTTTGTTGATGTCACCTCTTCCATATTTCTGCATGCTTCATCGATTACAACATCAATGCATTCAACAATTTTTCAAAGTCTCTTATTATAAAATTTGTATCCTTTACTTCTAGATGAATAGCTAAGGAATATTCCTTTGTCTTCTTTGGGTTAAAACTTAGCAAGTTTTTCATTAGTCTTTTTGATAAAACATTTGCTTCCAAAAAATCTAAAGTGTTTTATAGTAGGAGGCTTACCATACCAAATTCCATATGGAGTTTGATCACTATTTGCATGAACATGAGATTTGTTGAGAATATTTATTGCAGTATGTGCAGCTTCACCCCAGAAGGTGTCAAGAGCTCCAGATTCATCAAGCATAGCTCGAGCCATTTTTTGAACTATTATATTCATTCTTTCCACCACACCATTTTGTTTAGGAGTTCTGGCAATAGAGAATTGTCTCTTTATTCTATGTTGTTCTCAAAATTAAAATATTCATCTCTTATGAATTCCCCTCCCTGATCATATCTGAGACATTTGATTTTTAGATCTAATTCATTTTCAACTAAAGATTTGAAGACTTTAAATTTTTCAAATGCTTCATCTTTATGCTTTAGTTAAGCAATCCAACACATTCTGGAAAAATCATCAATAAATATAATGTAGTATTCTTCTCCATGAGGTGACTTTTTCCTTGTTGGCCCACACAAATCTGTATGAATGAGTTCAAGAAGCTTACTTTCTGATCCTTCTTTAGCATTGAATTGAACTCTAGTTTTCTTAGAGAATTGGCATGGTTTGCAGATGGTATTTTTTGGGATGATGATATCTAGAAGATCATGAGCTACCTTGAGTCTGCATGCTTTTCTTATTTGAGAAAAGCTTAGATGCCTCAATCTTCTATGCCATAACGAATTTTCTTCGGTTTTGCTTAGATAACATTGTTCTTGACCTCTTTTTAGTATATATAGGTTGCTTGGAGTTCTTGTACCTTTGATTATGGCATTTCCTGTGTCAAGCTCACAAACCACACATTCTTTTGATCGAAACACAACTTCATGTCCTTGCTCACACATTTGACTAACACTCAAAAAGTTATGCCTTAAACCATAAACATACATAACATTTCTGGCTTTCACCTTTTCTTTTAAATAAATAGAACATTTACCCTTAATGAGAGTTGGTCTATCATTTCCAAAAGAGACACTATTTTCCTTTCTAAATCTTTGTATGAAAGGAGTTTATCTTTATCACCTGTCATGTGTTTAGAGCATCCACTATCAATGTACAACTGATCTTCTTGTCCTTTTACAAATAGAACTATGCCACATCTTTCTGACTAAAATTCCTCCCTTTTCCATACCTTGGAATTTGATGATGTTTGTTTCTTATGAATTGTTGGCCGAAATTTTCTCCTGCATTCAGATTTTTCATGACCAAAGTTATTGAAAAATGAACATTGAATTTCATATTCGAGAGGAGGAAAGTTATTATAAGATATTTTCTTGATTCCTGTCACACTCCTTTGTTATCTTGCTTCACTAGCCATGATAGTTTTGTAGGCAACACATTGAGTAGCCTTATGACCAAAGTTATGGCATGAAAAATATCGTCCATTAAAGAACAAGCTTCTGTGATCATAAAATCTTTTGGTATTGTTCACCTTTTGGTTGGTGCTTCTATTGATGTTCACCTTTGGAGTAAAATGAGCATGATTTACCTAGGGAGTATCTCTAGGATATTTCTAAGGATTGACGCATTATTCACTAGTTTTTGCTACATCAAAATAGCTTCTCGTGATCGCTGAAGCTTTTTTGGTTGGGATGCTTCTCCAGTGTATCCAAGACTAGTCTTTATAAGAGGAGAACATTGAACCTTGATGTTTTCATCTAAGGTTTCTGATCCTTTAGTAAATCTAAGATTCAAATATTTTTTCTTCTCAAGTTCTTTTCTTAGACCCAATACTTCACATTCTAATTTTTCATTGTGCTTTTCTCTTTCAGTGAGTTTATGTGTCAAAGTGTCTATGACCATATTATTTTCTTCCAAACATATTTTAAGTTGAGTGATTTCTTGAAGAAAATCTTCCTCTTCTAAGGCATCCATAAAATCATCATTGTCATAAGCCATGAGTAGTTTAATATCTTGTTCAGATTCATCTTCATCACTATTAAAGAAGCCATCGCTATCATCATGAGTAATAACTTCTTCTATTAACAAACTATTTTGTATTACCTTTTGCACGATCCTTTCCTTTTTTCATGATTATCTTTATGACATTTAGTAGCATAATGACCAACTCTACCACAAGCAAAACATTTGAATGGAAGCTTACCTCTGAATCCTCCAGAACCCCATTGGAGCTTCTTTATAAAGTTTACCTAATGTTCATTTGAAATATATCATGATTCCTTGAAATATTCCTTTTCTTTTCCCATTGCCGAAGCTTTGAAAGTGGCTTCTCTAATATTTGATGGACCTCCTTTCCTCATTTCAAAGGCAGTTAAAACTCCATGAAGTTGAACAACATTAATAGATAGTAGATCCTACTTCTCTTCAATCACAAATACTTTTGACAAAAATTTAGAAGATAGAGATCTCAAAATTTTCTCTACTAAAGTAGCCTCCTTTATTTCTTCACCCAGATTCTTCATACAATTTATAATCTCAACTACTCGTAAAAAGTAACTAGAAATAATTTCATCACTATGCATCCTAAGAGTTTCATATTGAATTCTGAGAGTTTGGAGCTCAACATGTTTTACCTAGGATTCTCCTTCGTAGCTCTGAATGATTTTGTCCCATATTTCTTTGGGTGTCTTGAGTTGCATGACTTTGACAAATTATGATTATGATAGACTTCCAAATAAAGTATTGACAACTTGGGCATTGGTTTCATATGACTTCTTTCCTGCTGTATTTGTGGGTATTGCTATTGCAAATTGGTATCCTCCTTCCACAATTTGCCAAACATCATCTCCAAGTAACTAAAGATAGGCTCCAATTCTTACCTTCCAATATACTAAGTTGTTTCCATTGAAGATTGGTGGTTTGATAGCTCCCATTACTTCATGATTTCTCATCTTCTGAGATCTTCCTTGAAGTGATCAAGCTTCTTCTGTAGGACCTCCTCTGATTCCAATTGTTGGGAAAAATGCTGAGAGGCAGGGGGGTGAATCAGTATTTTAACTTTAACAATAATGATTTTCCTTTTCAAAGAGTATATGGTATTTTACTGAAACCAACCAACATATGTCCACGACTATAAAGAATGAAACCAACGTATATGTAATAAACAACTAATTCACTGTCTTAAATGAGAGTGTGATGCATTAAGTAGTAAATAGATGCAATAAGAACAAAATAAATCAAAACACATAAGAAATGCACATGAACACCAAGATTTTTCTGGTGGAAACCCAATGTGGGAAAAAACCACCATTGTTGTCATCTCAGTCTTCAATCTTCTTATAATAAAAAATGTTACAAGTTTTGTATTGGTGCAGACATTTCCAGTATGTAGGCATCTACTTGCTGAAGGCTACAACCTCCACTCATTTTCCAGCTTTTACTAGAAGGGAGATCCAACCCCCTAGCTCATGTACTGGTTGATATGTTTACCAGTATGTAGGCGCCGACCTACTTAAGGCTACTACCTTCACTCTTCTTCCAGGGACCACGTTTCATCAAATTTTCATATTGGATCCATCAGAAACATTGAAGCTCAAAAATCAATCACCACTTCAATAACTGCATCTACCAATATTCAGTCAATCTGAACAATCGGACCACTGTCACTAGAACAGAGAGCTGAACCCAGAACACTGCATCAACAACCAGAACCAACTGTAACCTCAAAACCATATGTCAGAATGTATACGCTACATCAGTGAAACCAACCTACATCTATACACTACTTCCGTTAACCCAACCTACGTATACCTTTAAAAATATTAAATCATGAAACTTCTGAACCAAAAACTTTACCAACCAATATCATTTTGAATATCTACTATCAAATTAAATAGAAAAGATCATCCTTCTTACTTAATCAATCAATGAATCAGACTCAATCTCCTTATACAGTAAGTTTTACCTTCATATCTAATGAAGACATCATTGACATACATCAGTAAAACGATAGTACTAATTAGATTGTTCAGTCATCTTTGAAGAACAAGCTTTCCTTCTTAATACACTACCCAAAAATTCCAAACCAGCATGTATACGCGTCTTCACCAAGGCAAACTAGTGTATAGATACGCAAATAATAACTTATAACTTTGCATTTATTCCAGACTTCAAACATACCCAAATCATAACATTTAAAGAATAAAACATGCATTAGCATTCAAATCTAGCCCATCCATTATCAAATCATATAATGATAAGTCATTTTAGGTCTCATGATCCTAATCCAACATTGTATCCAAGGTGCACAAGATATTTCAGATCATATGATGAACAAAACCCATACAACATAAAATATACTTCAAATAGAAGTATTCATGAAAAGCCCTTTCACTTACACACTTAGCCCTTTGATCTTCTCCTCCTTATATAGCTTTAGCCTTTCTCAATACCTTGGATGAAAACAACACTTAAAACCTCTCATATTCTTAGACTTGATCAAGTATCCCTAATTCCACTCAATATTGTGGGCTAATACCATGATATGGAGACTTGGTATTTATTAGCCTTAAATTTCCATAATTTTCCATCTCAGACACGCTTTTACTCTTGTGAAAGTGCGTGCATACGTATCCATGCTTTTTGATTAGTTAACCCTCTTGTATACGTGCCCTAGACTAGGTGAACTAACATATACACCTTAATACAACTGAAAACATTATTCTTCCTCAATTTCTTGATTCTAATTTGTAGTCCTTTGTTCCATCATCTTGTTCTTATGTACCATTTCATTGTTACCTCTAAATTGACCTGTTATAATGTGAGCTACCGTTTAGCAAATATGAACTGACCTATGAGTGGATTGCCATCAAGGACAACATTTTGTGCCATAATGCCAACAATCCCTTAAAAATGGGATTCCCCATGCCTTCAACACATTAATAGTTCTCTTTCTTTGACCCCACCTATATTTTTCTTGTTCAATTCCATGGGATTAGACCTAGTTTGAGTTTGTGTTGGTTGCGATGAATTTCCTTCGCTGAATTTCTTCCACTGAAGATCCCTTCCAAAAATTTTAAGGGATGCAACATTTTTCCTTTTTTCCCCATTGCAAATTTTTATTTGTCCTTACTTTTACATCATTTTGAGCCTTCTCCTCTATTTTTAATTTTTTCATAACACAATCTTCCTTTTCTTACTACATCCATTTTTTTAGAATTTTCAAACTCAATCCTTTATTTATAAGGGACTAGTAGGTAGTTTAAAAATATATGTACCTTTGCCTTCTCTTCCCTAATATAAGTAACACACCACAAAAAATTTGTGAATTTAGCCACAAACTCCATAATTAATAGTCCCAGTCTTAATTAATGAAATTCCTTTGCTCGATCATCATAATATCCTTCATTCAGTTATCTAGATTTAAATTGTTTTTGTAACTCCTCCTAGGAATCAATCCATTCTTCCTATGGATGCACACTTTTTCCCTCCTCCCACCAAATGGAAGCCATTCGTTGTAGTTGATATATGGCTAATCTAGCCTACAAATTACTTGACCAGGTTGAGAAGCCATGAGTGTGCATCCTCCTGCTTTTCCACATCAAAGTTAGGGGGTTTTATTTTTTAAACTCCCTCTGCAGCTCCACTTTCTACTTGTTTTTATGGGTTTCTCGATAAGTTTTGTTTAAATCATCCCCACTTCTAGACTTTTCTATTTCTATCTCAACATTTCCCCTTCTTAGTGGTTATGTTTTTCCCCCAAACTCTCATGTTTCTATTATCGTGTGACTACAATTTTTAGTGAAATCCCTGATCATTCATTCTTATTCTTCACTTGCCTTCAGCAATTTCTCATTACTAGTTTTAAGATAAATCAACCCCTGCTGTAAAATTCTCACAATCTCCATAATATGAGTTGTTGGTGGAGTAGTTCCTCCTCCTAACTCCACATGTCTTCCTTCTTCTTCTATAACAGGTGGGCTGGTACCATCTGCCATTTTGGTTTTGAAACCCTGCTTCAATTAATTAGCTTATAGTCCACACGAAGTAGTATTAGTATACCAATTCTTAAACTAGGTTCACAATTCAACATATAAGTATAATTCCATTGTGGTGCTTTCCTCTAAGCCCAGTTTTGAAACTAGTGCTTTGATACCATATGCCACATGCCTAGGTTCCAATAGTATTGATTGAAATTTTATTTCCTTTACCTCAGCTTCACTAACACTTACATAATATAAAATGTGTCATCCAATATCAATGATCTTTGTCTTATCCAATGCATAGAGAAAGCATGAAACTAATGTTTATGTATTTTCCCTAAAGCGCCCAAAGAATGCTTATCGTTTAATTTATATGTATTTTAAAACCATTATTTACTAATTTATAATACATGAAAATTTTGGTGCCTCTAATGAATTCCTACCTAATTCAATGAGCCTTTTACCTCATCTATCTAGGCTTGGACTGAAAACCTTAACCCCAACTCATTCCATTTCCTTTTTTGTGTGTTATTATGCACACATAGGGATTATTGTCATATATACCAGTATAATTTCCATATCTTAATGTTGAAACAATGAAGGTTTATAAAGTGGGTTGACCTGAGCTTATTATAAACTTTGCATTGTTAACTTTATATGATGCCATTTATCCATGCAATCGGTTTCATGTGGGATTACAGTTTTTAGTGAAGGACCAAGCCTAAGTAGTTATGAGACGAATGGATGGCATCCACGTCCACTTGGTCGATGTGACATTCATGTGGAAATGTTAATTGGCTTACGTGGATAGTGAAGATCTTTCCTTTTCAACCCAAGGATGGAGAATTGCATCCCCAACCCTAATCCTATAAACTAGGTTAACCTAGATTCCATTTACTTTTGTGTTCACCCAATAAGTTGTGTCACCTATAGAGGTCCGTCATGGTAGGAGTTGTTACTTTGGAAGCTTTGGGTTCTTTCTAGGCTTTGTGGAAATGTGGTGATTTGATCAAGATGAAAACATTGATAAGGTTAAAATTGTTGTTTCTTTAATATTTCTATCATATCTCATTTTCTCAATTTTTTTTTTCTTCCTTGGGAGTTGAGTTAAGTATTTCTTCGTGTTATTTCAAGGTGCTCTGATGCCTAAGGTGACCCTAAATTTTTTTAATTATTTCATGTTGGCACTACATCCTCTTAACATTGCTATCATTTTTTTTGCCACTAGTAACTTCAGTCCTCTTATTTATTGTGCATCTTCTTGTATCATAATATCATTCTGTTGATAATTCTGCTCATGGGTGTTTTGTTGCTTTTATTACGTTGGATTCACTAGTCTAGAACAACAAGCCTTCACTATGTAGAGTTGGGTAGGCATTCTTCGACAGAGAACATACTCAAGGTAATATTCCATGTGAAGGTTTTTTTCTTCATTGCATTATTTCCCAAATGGTTACTAATTTGGCATACTTGAACCACACTATGGAGTTAAGTCTTAGAAGTAGATTTGTATTGCTATGTTACAGAATTTTTTATTATGGGTTTATCTCAGGTACTGGTACTTTATCTAGTGTTATTATGAGTAGATAACCCTTTAAATTCTATTATTATTGTAATAGAAAATTTGTGGAAATGTGCAGAAGGATAATCTTGGAAAACATCTTCGCTACAGGTATACCATTGTTTTTCCCCTTGGAAAAATCATAATTTTCATTAATATAGAAAAATTACATATTTTAGATGTGATTTTCATATGCTGTATGTAAGGCTTAGTACCTATCGAGTAAGAGAGTATCAAAATAGTTCAATTCTCTCCAGGTAGGGAGGCTCTTTCTTCAGTATTGTTCATAACAAAGACAAGCAAAAAGACTTCTTAGAGGGAGTAAGTATGTCTGTCATATATATACATCTAATAATTTAAAGCAAAATACTATAAACATGTGAAAAAAAACAGGCTCTTTCTAAGCCAGTTAATCTATATAATCCATATATGGACAGTGGTAATACTGATAATGGGAACCGTCTATCTGCTCCTAGATCAACCATGTGCCACGAGGTTGGATCACAACTTCCTTGGATAATTGGTCGATAGTTTCATTGTGTTCCCTATAGATATGACAACAAACAAAGAGATCAAAATGTGTAATGACTCTATATGCCTCCTCTAGAATAAGTCTCAGTGTGTAAGCACAATAAATTGTTGTTTTGCTAATTGAGTTGCAGACAATTTTTGAGACCCCGAATATTTGAATATTCTTGCAATAACTTTCCAAAGAAAATTGTATGAGATGTTTTGAAGTGATCAACTCTGCAAATTTGTTTGTGCCCCTTCCAAGGCCCATTTGAATTTTATAGTGGTGAGAATCAGACAGGTATAGAATTTATCCTCCCCCACACCCAGCATCCTATGCTGAGCCATCCAAAAAAGCCTAGGGATGTTCTCAGTTGATTTCTTCAGGAAAAATATGCCTGGGGGGGGCGGTATCATCATCATCAGGTAAGGAGTCATAGTCTACCAGAAGATGAGTAGTGATTGAGGGCCAATGAGGTATGATGTCCTAAAAGATGCAGTGATTACGGGTAATCCAAATTGCCCAGCAAATGAGGAGAGGAAGATTCCTGGCCTTGGTCGGGGTCGCAGTGGTCCACCATGTGGTCCAAGCTTCCACTGCTGTCAAGCCCTTCCATTTGCATTTTGGGATGCTTATCGAAAGGATGGAGTTACAGAGATCCTGAATGGTCAGGAAGGTAAGAAAGAGATGATCTATTGATTCAAAGCTATTATTACAATGCAACACCAAGTAGGTCCATGTTGAGCTCTTTTGATCAGATTTTCTCTTGTGGGTGCCTTATTTCTTAAAATTTTCCACATGAATAATTTAGTTCTGGGTGGCGCCTTTAATTTCCACAGGTTTTTCCAGTAGTGTTCAATAGCTTGTGGTTTATGAATAGTAGCTAAGCAGAAATATCCCTCCTTGGGGGAGTATAACCCATTTTTAGCATGCGCCCAGATTATCTCATCATCCCCTTCAACAATTCTGATGTGTGATTCTGTCAGGTTTGATGTATAACATTCCCATTGGTGATGCCAGATCTATGGGATGTGCAGGCTACGAGCAGATTTCTAGGCTTGATAAAATAAGGTGGTGTGCTCCAGATCTACAATATGACTGATATGTGTGATGCTTGAATTAGTAAGGTGTGGCATGAGATCCTGACGTAGTCTATGGGCATTACCATGCCCTATCCAAGGGTCTAATCTAATATGGACTTATGTACCATATTGGATTTTCCATATGACCCCTTCTCGGATAACAGGCATGGAATTTATCACAACCTTCCAGATGATTGAGATCCCCCTTTTGTTCCAAATTCGCTGTCAGATCCATTCCATCAGATTTAGGGGGGATATGTATTTTGAATAAGCCACCCTTGTCCATAGGTTGTTTTTGGTGATCGATTTGCAGCATAGCTTGGCTGCCAGTGCATATGAGAAGTCATCGAGCCTTTTAATTCCCCATCCTCCCCATTTCTTTGGGAGAGAAGGTGACTTCCATTTGGCCTAGGAAAAGATTCTCCCTAACTGATTGCCTTTCCAAAGGAATCTGCAACAAAGGTTTTGTATTCTAGAGAGAATACCTCAGGGGATCCATGCTAGTGACATCCAATATATAGGGGTGGCTTCAAGAACAACTTTTATGAGTCCTAGGCTCCGTGCTTTGGAGAGGTATTTATGATACCAAATGTTGAGCCTTCTTTTGATATTGGAGATTAAACATGTCTAGTATGCTATCTTATATCCAAGAGGTTTCAGTCTGTACCCCAGGTATCTAAAGCCATCCTCCATCTGCAGAAGAATGAATGGGAATCTATGGAGTGCATACTGAATATCATGAGGGGTGCATCCTGTGGCTCTAATGGTGGATTTAGTGTTGTTGATGATCATACCTGTATCTGTTTAAAATAATGCTATGGTGTTCTGTAAGATGGTTAGATCCGCAATACCACCACTAAGGAAAATCAACACATCATCCACCAATAGTAACTGGGTCATAATGCATCTATCGGTGATCCTAATTCCCTTAAATCTTCCCCTACTATGTTCTTCCCTAGTAAGTCTATTAAGCCCTTCGATGATAAGAAGAAATAATAATGGGGACAGAGGAGAACCCTACTTGATTCCTCTTTCCGAATGAAATAAAGGTGATGCGGATCCATTGAGAAGGGCACTGAATGATATAGTAGTTATACAACACATGATCCGTTTTATAAATTCAATGGGGAAGCCAAGATGTGTTAAGAGCATTCTGATGTATAACCAACTTGCACAATCAAAGGCTTTTGAGGGGTCTACCTTGAGGATCATACCTTTCAGCTTGTTCATCTGTATAGAGTGCATCACTTCTTGTGCTATTCTAAAAACTTCATGAATCTATTGATCTCAGAGGAAGGAAAGTTGTGCTAAGGATATGTGGGTGGATAGGATGGTAAAGAGGCCATTGGCTATGATTTGTAGATGCAATTGCAAAGGGAGATGGGGCGGAAGTCATCAAAGGAGACAAGGTTGTTTGATTTAGGGATAAGTCCAATGAAGGAGGAATTCAAAGCCTCATACATCTTTCTAGTGATCCGACAGTCTTCAATGACCTTAAGAAGATCTTCTCCAAGGATATCAAAGAAAACAATGTATAACTCCACCGACCAACCATCTGGTCCTGGGCTCTTATCTTGCTTTAACTATTTCAAGGTAGCCTCGAGTTTCCCCCATTGTGACCTCACTATTGAGATCCATGGCATTCTCTCGGTCTACAAATCGACAAAATAATTGTGCCAATCTAATGACTTCAACAAGTGTGACATTGGGTGGTGCCTTGTAGATCTACTTGAAGTGAGATGTGGCCGAGGAGGCTAATTGTTGGAAGGTATTCACTATAATCACGTACTCATTTGTCAGTTGCCAAATGGAGTTGATAGCTTTTCGGCCATTTTCATATTTGTGAAAGAATTTTGTGCTATCATCTCCCTCAAGCAACCATATAGCTCTACTTCTTAGCCTCCAAGTCTCTTCCCTATCCTTTAGAATTTTACTTATCTTTGTTACTAAGGTAGTGAGCTTCTCCTTTTGATCTGTAGTAGTGAATCACCCCCCATGCTCATCTTCCAAGGCAGAAATCTCTGCTTCAGTGTCCCTTAGGGTTTGATCGTCTAGTTCTCTCTTATTGTGAGGCTAGATTTTTTATAATCTCTTCACCTTCTTTAGTTTATGTGAAAAACCTTCTGCTATATTCCCACCAGTAGCAGGAGGGTGAGTCTTCCACTAATCAGTTACCATTCGAATATAGGTTGCATCTATCAACCATGGAGAGTTGAACTTCAAAGGAGCTTTGGGTTTGTTCAGTCCACCTCTTATTTCAAGGTATATCAGCATGTGGTTTGATATAACCCCTTATCCAACCAAATTCTTGTAGTTATAGCCCATACCTAGTAGTTGGTCCTTGATGAGGAAGCGATCTAGCCTTCTAGCGAGGTTGTCCTCCCCAATTGTTCTGTTCCTCCAAGTAGGGTTTATTTTTGTATATGGAATATTAATGAGGTTGTGATTCTCTAAGATGTTCTCAATAAAGATAGGGAGTCGATTTGGGCATGATGTCCCCAAGACTCCAAGAATCCAATAGAGAAATTTAAGTCTCCTCTAAGGATTACCTTGTGCACTTGTAGAAGATTGGTGTTTAGTAAATGCTCCCAGAAATATCCATGATTTTGACGTGGCCCGTATACATTGATAAGTCTAATGTCAGAGCCAAGTTCAAATGAGAAGATGTCCACCCCTATATGGCCAATGGCTCCCCATATGTTACATTGCATAATAGTCCGAGTGTTGAATCCCATTGCAATGCCTTCAGAATGGAAATTAACATCAAGGGCTTGGAATTACCAACCAGGTAGTGTTGATTCTAGCAGGTGTGAGATGACTTCTACAAGACCCAGGGTTTCTTGTAGGAATATTACATTAAACACTTTAGTGTTAAGAAGCCTACGAAAAGCTAGTTTTTTCTCAGGGCTAGCTAACCCTCTATAATTAAAGGATAACAGCTTCATGGGGGAGATGGATCTAGGGTGTTTTGTGCTCTAAGAACCTAGTTAATGGAAAGCTGTCAGCCTGAAGCAATCTCCTCCCCTGCCTGCTACTTGGATTTGGATAGGGAGGAGGGCCTGCCTCTTGGTGGCTTTGGGGGGATGGAGGAGATACCAATCCAATGCCAATGGAGTCATGAGGTTGTTATCAAGAAAGGGATCATAGTAGATAGATGTCAGATAGAGACCCTTGTACAGAGTCTGAGGAGCTGGTGGATGGGGTCACCTCCGGAAAGGATGGGGGGTGCTAGAGTAAATGGGGTAGGGGCTGCAGAGTGCAGGCCAATGAAATGGGGGGCAAAGGCATAAATGCAGAGATTTGATGATCAACCAAGTATGTTTCTATGATACAAGATGAAGTAGAGAAATGTACATATTAGGGGCTAGATATGGACATACCCAAAGATAGCGCAGTTGCCACAGCCACCCAGGGCATAGCCACCCTTGCCCTAGTTAGAGGAGGAGAGGGAGGCTGATATGGTTCTTTTTGGTGCTTCTTTGGAGTCTCCTTAGCCATTGTTGTCATTGTTGCCTCAGAGGAGATGTGGTTCTCAGGTTTCTTTGTAGCCTTTGTTGGGATTGTCTTTCTCTTTTCTGCTACTCTTACTTTTCCATTCAGGCGACAGTCCTTGAATAAGTTCCCCACCTTGTGGCACCTCCTGCATCTTAAAGGGGCCCCATCATAATCAAGGATCTAAATCCATGATAAACGTTTCCAGAGTAGAGTGATATGCTACTGCAGCCCTTCCCTGGTGTCTATATAAACCAGTTTCCTTCCGTATGCCATTATGCCTGTAGCGAGGTATGACTTATCGTGCTCTAGGGATGTGCCCAGGGCATTTCTGATGCACCTAAAAATGTCCTCATACCAAAAATGGAGTTGCAGGCGTGGTAGTAGAACCCATAGTAGTCCAATACCTAATTTCTCCCTCTTAGGGTCGAAAAGAGGGTTCCATCATCTCAGGAGCATGGGGGCATGTTCAATGTGCCAGAAGGAAGATAGAACACAATTGGTGTGCTTGGCTCTAGCGAAGCACAATGAAAACCATCATCCGACAAAGGTTTGTACAAAGGGTAGCTCAGCCAAATGATGCCCCCATATTTCTATTATCCATTGATTAAGCCTTGCCTCAGAGTAGCTCCTCCCACGAACCCTACCTACCAAGACTCTATCTACGATATCCGTGGTTTCACCCACTGGATATATTTGCCCAAATGGATTGTCATGTCCTGTGTGTTGTCTTTGACCCACTTTTTCTTCTTTCCTAGATGGCAACCCTTGTCAGTGATGTCCCCATAAGAGGCACTAAGATGAGGGCTCAAATGAGGGTTTGTAGGGATCAGACCAGGCCCATAAGGGTTAGCTTCCGAATATGTTGGTATGCCTTTGAAGCTGCTGGAGAGGGGAGTTGATATCGGTGCCATGAGAGGGGTATCATGTGGGAAGACCGAGGGTTTGCCGAGAGGGTTAGATGTGGGGAAGTATGATATGGTGGACGAAGGGTATGGTGGGTAACCCAAGGAGCTCATGGTGTGGTCAGGACCAATACATCGAGCCAGAAATTGTAGGGAGGTCGGCGAAGGGGGGAGGGGTAGCAAAAACCGGCCAAGTGGGGGGTTCCTTTGGTAGGGTGATAACCGGTCAGGATGGTCCCAAAATTGATGGAAATGGAGCGATGACATATGACAAGTCGCTACTGAAGGGGAGCAGACCATCCGTGTTCGAGAGGGGAGATGTCCAGATGGAGAGATCCATGAAAGGGTCTTCTGAGTGATCAACCATATCCATCTCCATAACTATCTTCTGACCACTATGCACCAGCTGCCACCGGGAGTTCATAAACCATCGTTGTTATTGTAACCGACTGCAAATTATTAGGAAAACAATGAGAGACATGATAGAATCACGGGGAGGATAAAACATGAGGGAAACAACTGGGGAACGGGAACACATACAAATGGCGTCAGAAGGATACGACATGAAGGTGGTAATGGAGCTGGTCAAAATGGAGGGGCATGTTCTTCAAATGTGCGTGGTCTTCAGTCAAACCCTCAGGTATACTGTTGTTGTTTGGTAAGTGTTTCATTTTATTGTATTTTATTATTTATGACAATTATTACCCTAGGGATACATATACTCATTTCTTATTCCTGATATTGATTTGTTCTTGTTCATGGTATTGATTACAATTATGCATAATTCTTAGGTTAACTTGGAGGGTTTTGAGAATAGAGGTGTGCCTCCCATCCTTGAATCCTACTTTATCTTCATGTCTTTACTACATATCCTCTTAGATTCCTACTATTTTAATCAAGGAATATGGGATTCAATGTTTTATGCTTTTTTGGGCGCTTAAATTAGTGAGTGTCTACTTGCGGTCCCTCCATCCGAAGGCAATGAAATTAGGAAAATGTTTCCATGCTTGTGGCATCGGGATTATGGGTGTTGCCTAGCACCCTCTACGTTTTTAAAATTTATAACATCTTATGTTGAGTTTGTATAATTTACCTATCATGGTGGTTGTACTTCTCACTCGAATTGTATATTCAATATATTTTGTGATGAATCTTGCAAAGGTTTTTCCTTAGTATTTTAACTACTTTTGAATTGAATTCATCCTTGTACATGAGACATATTACTAATATAGTTAATATTGTGAATTTGGAGTATATTGAGGATTTTACAACATAACTCATGTTTTTAATGTTATGGTTCCATATAATTTGTGGATTTTTTTTGTTTTGTTTTTACTTCTCTTCCTTTTTAACTAGGTAATTGAAATAATGGTTTCGTCTATGAATGAATTTCCACTTCCAGTGATATGTAATTTTTTTTGGTAAACACATGCAATGTGAATGCTTTATTTCTATTTGTTAATTCCATTCTCAATTTTTTAATTTCTAAAAATATATAAATGTATTCTATTTTTTGGTTACATTATTCCTTTGCTTTAGTTCTCATATTTGTAACTTGTCTTGGTATGATTTTTCACTCATATTTTATTTTAACTTATTGTGTCCCATATTGTTGGATATCTCTCATCCTCAATCATCTATAACCTCCTTAGCTAATGTTGGTGTGCGTGGTTTAGTCAATCTGTACAATTGTTTGACTACATAGACTCGACTAATTACCTAGACTCAACTCCATGCATACAGAATAACTAGTACTAATAGCTAAGTTCTCCCAAATGTTCCATAAGAACTTATTAATTCCTTTCAAGTATGTTATTTAGATAAATTGTCCCAAACGTTCCATTGGCACTTGTTAATTCCTTTCAAATATGTTTTTCGAAAACCTTGTCAATTTTCTTTTTCCCTTTTTCTAAAACTATTAATGTACGTGCATAATAGAATATGGTGAATGAGGGCTACAACCCTCCTCATTATCAGATAATAACCTTTTTTCCTATATTATGTATCCTCTAATATACCTCAATGATTTCCATATTTATGATTATTATACTAGGTTCCTCCCCTTCCTCCGAAAGGTATGGAACGAGTTCCATTTTAAGAGGAACATAAACTAGATATACTTATTATAAACACGTTTTAAATAAATAAATAAATATATAAATCTTTCAATACTATTGGACATACCTTTCACTATATCCTTTTAAAATTGATCATTGATACACTTATACAATCAACCTCATCATTACATATGAGGACACAACACTTGTATGACTATTTCACTTTCCTATGTGAAATTAGTTAGCCTATTTTATCAATAACATTATAGAGAATAAATTTATGCAATCCAACCTTTCAATATTAACACGTGGTAAAAATTTAGCAAAGCCATAGTCCTAACCAAAAACATCGCTCAAAAATTACTAAGGAACTTACCACATATACCTTTCTCCATTTCCCTCGAGCTAAGATATGCTTGCCATTGGAATCAACAACCTTCTTGATTACATAGTCCTACCCTTTTGGGTATGCCAGCACAACTATGTATGCCCTTTTTGTTTTATATTTTTTTCGAAAAAGAGACTTTCATTTTTCTTTAATGGTTGCCTTTTTCTCCAACAACCCTTTATTTCACCCCAAATTAGTGTCTTTCTCCAACTAAGCAGTTTATTATGATCTTTCTCTTCCATCATAATAAATATACTATTATCCAATTATTTTCTCATGGGAATTTATCCAAAACTAGTTTCCACTAGCAATAAATATTTTGAGTCTTCTCCTCTTCCCTTAGTAATTTGCAACATTTTATTTATTAATAATAATCTATTAATTAGATCACACTAATTTCTATTTAATCAAAGTGGTTCACAAATCTAACACGACTTTCTTACCCATCAACCTAAAAATAGTTCTGGTCTAAAAATAGTAAATCATTAACATAAAAAATGCACAGGTATTACATTTTAGTCATTGGTGATCTAACACGACTTTCTTACCCGTCAACCTAAAAATATTTCAGGTCTAAATAGAGTAAATCATTAACATAAAGGACTGAGGGGTATTACATTTCCCTCATTAGTGAGTCATATTTCCTTTTGCAAAAAATACATCAATAATTACCTCATCAAATTCCCTCAAAACGTTGGGTCTAAACTGCACTAGAAAAATTCAAAATGCCAAAACATTAAACAAATCTTTCCACTAAAACACTAAAGTTCACTCTACTCAATATTTTAATACTTTACTATGAATAAATATTTAACTAATAAAATATTTATAGAAAAACATACTAATATTTAAATTTTAGTAATTTACTTTGATTAACTTAATCCATCCTATCATGGCAGGAAGTCCATCTTAGATACAAGCTATTATAATAAGAAACAATATATTAGTCATTATAAACTAGAACATGTTCTAAATATAACACACTCTAGGTATAGAAAGATGCAGTGGAATAGTTTCCCACTTATTCTTGTAATGACTTTATCTAATTAAAACTAAAAGATAACTCAACAATGATAACTTTTACAACTTTTGTTAATGTTTATCTCTGTTAATTTATTTGATAATCACATTACAAATGTACTTTAATAATTATGAAATTTAAATGGAATCAACACCCATCAAAATGTAATGTGAATGTCTTTTTCATATTACTAAATCGAAAATA